>PJAB01000689.1:0-22049 GCA_002887195.1 Chrysochromulina parva | reverse complement strand
CGCCCTCGCCCTCGCCACCGCCCTTGCCGCCGCCGCCTTCCCCCTCGCCCCCGCCGCCTTCGCCGCCGCCGTCGCCGCCCTCGCCCTCGCCGCCCTCGCCCTCAGCCCCGCCGCCCTCGCCACCGCCGCCCTCGCCCTCGCCACTGCCCTCGCCGCCGCCGCCCTCGCCCTCGCCCCCGCCGCCCTCGCCCCCGCCGCCCTCGCCCTCGCCACCGCCATCGCCGCCGGCGATGAGCGTCGTCGGGTTCACCCTTCGGCTCGCCGGTGACGTCTCCTCGTTCACCCCGAGCGTGCAATCCCAGATCAAGAGCGCGACCGCGGCCAAGGCGGGCGTCGACCCATCGGCGGTGGAGCTGACCATATCGCCGGGCAGCGTCATCGTCGGCGTGCTCATCCTGACACCCACGGCGACGGCGGCCTCGGTGCAGTCGACGATGGCCAGCGCGACGAGCAGCCCGAGCAGCGCCACCGCCATGTTCGCGAGCGTCACAGGCGTAACGATCGCTGTGCTCGCGGTCGTGACGCTACCAACAATTGCCAACGTCGCGCCGCCTCCTCCGCCGCTGTTGACCGGCGCCTTGGCAGTTGAGACGAGCAGCAGCTCAACCGGAAGCATCATCGGCATCATCGTCGGCGTCATCATCGCTCTTGTCCTCGCCCTGGTCTTCATGCGCCGACGTCGCCATCTCAACGAGAAGCGCCGCAAGAACGGTGGCCTGCAAGTCCTGAATGATCGGGAGGCCCAACATGACGGCCTCCAAGTACCAAATGTCCGGGAGGCTCAACAGGACGAGAAGGGGGCCGCAGCTCGGAGAGCCAAAGCTGAGAGTGCCGATGAAATGGCGCGCCCGGAGATCAAACCCAAAGGCGCAACCAAGGCCCCAGAGACCCTGAAGCTCGAACTCGCAGCCGAAGAAGGCTTCGAGCTCCAGAACACGCCGCTCGTGTCCTCGTTCTTGGGGATGTTTTCGCCGAAGCCAGAGGGTGTGCAAAATGTGTAAAAAGCTTCTCCTCAGCATGTTCAAACAACTCGGCAACGAGGGGGGGGCGCGTCTTAAGCTCCATCGCGACAGATGTGGGCTCGACTGGTGTGTTGGAGTCGTGAGCGAATAAGGAGGGATGTGCTGGGAGCGAGACTGGAGGGATGTGCTGGGAGCGAGACTGGAGGGATGTGCTGGGAGCGGGGGAGCTCAGAAATATGGGAGCGGCAGCCCGCGCAGAGGGGATGATGGGGCGCGCTCTGCTGCACGAGTTAGCGGATAGGACATGACAATGGGCATTGTGAGGCTGAGGTTTGGGACCGCTTGGAGCGAGGGGATGTGTGCGAGAGGTGGCGGCTCTGTGAGCAGCACCGTGGCGGAGGTGTGCATCGCCATCTGTCCCCGATCGTTCCACGGGGCACTGCTGTGCCAGGAGTGATGCATCTGCTGGACCTCCGCCGGGAGTGTCACGTCATGCATCTCTGATGCATCTGTTTCCGAGGCATGGAAGTGTGTGTCCCGGTGGATACCCCGGGGGCTTACGGGCCCGGTTTGTACCCTGTCTCGTCTTTCCGCTTTGTCCGGGGTTCCTGACTGACGGACGGACTCTCGGCCCTCGTGAGTTGGAAATCGACCTTAAAACTGCGAGTGTTAACAGCCTATTCACACTTCTGCGACAACTCTCTTCCCCCCTGCATCTCTGTAAGGGGGTAGGTCAGCTGACCTACCCCCTTAAAAAAACGTGCGGGGTGGCGGACGATGCTGGCTTCTGAAGTAGATTCCAATCACAAGGAATTCCTAACGGTTGCGTCGGCACCTCAAGAGGCGTCGGTCGGCGTTCCCGACGCGCCGTCGGCACGACTGACTGCAATTGAAGCCCTTTGAAGCGACTTGAAGCGACTGCAAAATGACGCGCCTCCTCGTGGGCTTGCTGTGCCTCCTCCGTTTGGTGCCGGCGCCAGTCACGAACCTCGTGGTGCTGTATGTAGAGAACCACAGCTTCGATCATTACTTTGGATGCGCTACGGCCGAGCTCCCAGGCATTGA
Organism: Chrysochromulina parva; assembly: GCA_002887195.1. Taxonomy (NCBI): domain Eukaryota; phylum Haptophyta; order Prymnesiales; family Chrysochromulinaceae; genus Chrysochromulina; species Chrysochromulina parva. The sequence goes on along the minus strand of PJAB01000689.1, from coordinate 20,022 downwards.
CGGCCTGACGGGCAATGAAAAGCAGTGGATCGATCCAAACGATCACAGCAAGGGCAGCGTGAGCATTCGCTGCGGCGCGTCCGAATATGTTTGCCAGCACGGCCCTGGATCCAGTGCGGGGCGGTTCTACGATTGGCACAAGACCGCCATCTTCGGCGCCGGCGTGCCCGTGCCTGACAAGGGCCCTTATCCGAACGCAACGATGGAGGGCTTTGCCAACGTTACTCGCGGCGATAATGTCGTCTTCGATATGTTCTCGCCGGCTCAGCTCCCCATCAAGATGGCGCTGGCCAAAGAGTTTGGGCTCTTTGATCGCTTCTTCTCCTCCGTGCCCGCACCCTCCCAGCCGAACCACATGTTTGCCCAGTCCGCCACCTCGTGTGGCTGCACAGACACGGGTGTCCAGTATCGGCAGTGTGGAGGTACGCTACCTCTCTTCCCACAGCGCACCATCTTCGATTCGATCCTGGAGGCGGGCAAGAACTTTGCCCTCTATTATGACGACATCCCGGGCGACATTTACATGACGTCCCTGCTAGAGAAAACCCCGACGCACGCGCACACGTACGATGCCAAGGACAAGGGCTGGTACGATGCCGCCAAGGCTGGCACGCTTCCCGAGCTGAGCTGGATCGTGCCGCGCTACCAAACGTCGCCCAATGACGACCATCCCTGTCACGACGTGGCGCTCGGCGAAGCGCTTCTCAAGCAAGTGTACGAGACGTTACGTGCTTCTCCGCAGTGGAACAGCTCGGCGCTCTTCGTGATTTACGACGACTCGGGCGGCTACTATGACCACGTGCCGCCGCCGACGAAGGCACCGCCGCCCGAATCATCGTGCGATGTGGGGCCTGGCTGCCCAGTCGCCTTCGCATTCGACCGGCTGGGCGTTCGACTCGCGAACCTGCTCATCTCCCCGCTCCTCCCCAAGGGGACTGTCATCAAGGATCCGACGGGACCGCCAGGTACGCCTACCCGTCCTTTCAACGACTCGGTGTATGAGATGAGCTCGATTAGCGCGACCATCAAGAACCTCTTCGGGCTGCCCAAGTTTCTGACGAAGCGCGATGCGTGGGCGGGCTCCTTCCACGACGTCTTCACACTGACCGAGCCGCGCGACACACCTCGCGTGTTGCCCGACCCTCCCCCTCCTCACTCGCCTTCCTCGTTGAGCGACGACGAAGACGACGGAGACGACGACGGAGACGACGACTGGGCAAAACAATTGGGCGCCATCGCCGTGGGGCGAGCGCAGCACGTTGCGCGTCGGATGAAGGCGACTCAGCCGCACTTTGCGGGCAGTGAAGACCCGAGCGTACTCACACGCCGGCAGAAGCGATGGCTTCGGTGGTACGGCACGCTGCTCGGCGAGGAGGAAGAGGCGATCCAAACCAAGACCAATTCGCTCTCCATGGCGGAGGGTGAGCGGTGGCTCGCTGACGCGGTCCAAACGACCATGGAACGCGTCAAGGACGGCTCGCTCAACCACCTGTTTCGTCGTGATGAGCTCTGAGCCTCGTGTCCAACTTTGAGGCACCGGCACGCGTCCGACAACGGACCATCCGCATCTTGATCCGAAGGTGATGGGGCGGCCACAGGGTGCCAGCGAGGCGGCAGCGATGGGGTGTATTGGGGATCAAATCGCTCAAAACCACACCCCGAACTGAGTGAGTGAGTGAGGGAATGAGAAAGTGAGTGAGTGACCCACTCGGCAGTGACGGTGATCTCAATATCTCATGCAATAACAACAGTTAACTCACTCACACTCACTGCACACTGGTCCGTCACCTCACACCGAACTCTCACACCCATGTATTAGGGCCTTGCAGGCTTTTTTGAGTGGCGTATCCCACAGCGCCCATCCGACTGGCTGCTATCCGACTGGCTGCTGCGGCGGGGGCCTTTTCTCGCGTGCCCAACGCGACGCCCTGACGATCCCGCAGGAATAGTTTTCACGGCATCGTGCGATGGCGGAGTTGGTACAGCTCGAGCTCGATGAGAAGGACAAGGAAAACTTTGCGGAGATGCAGGCGGCCATGAATGAAGCGCAACGCGAGCTGGCATCGCTCACGATGCGGGGACGCACGCGGCACGCTGAGGCCAAGTGCGTGCAGCGGCCTCCCATGCGTTCCCGCCGCTGCTGCCTTTCTGCTGTGTGCTCGCTCACGCGCGTATACGATGCCCCGTGCGGCGCAGACATGCTGCACTCACGTACGCCGAGCTTGAGGAAGTCCCTGATGACGCGCGCGCCTTCGAGCAGTGCGGCAAGATGTTCTTGCTGCGCCCAGTTCCCGAGCTGAAGGAGTCGCTGGCGGAAGCGGTCGAGTCGGGCAACAAGGACGCCACCGCGCTCGTCGAGAAGACGAAGCACGTTGAGGAGACATACAAGAAGCTCCAGGATGATTTCAATGAGTTTCTCAAGGCGCACAGTGCGTTGCTGCCCCAGCCATGCCGTGCCGCGCCCCTGCACACAAAGCCGTGCGTTCGCTCTCCGGGCGCACGCAATATCGTACGTATCTCAACGACCCGGGTTTGCCCTGTGCGTGCCGGCAGTTGTCACAGGCGAAAAGGAGGAGAAGTAGGGCAGCGCGCCCGCGCGGAACGCTCCTGCTGATCTCATCCGTGGCTGGTAGAAGCATGGTCGCAGAGACTACGGTCTACGACGGCCCACGGTCTACGTGCCCGCCAGCGGTGAAAACATAGGCTCAGCTCCCTCTCGCCCTGAGTCACGCGCATCTGCGTATATAGCGCGTGCGGGCCGATGGGTGTATTTACAATTCTTATACCGACCGACGCGGCAAGGACTCTCTCTCGTCTAATCCGTAATCGCCCGGGGTACCGTTTGGGGCCCGGGGCACGTGTTGGCTGAGTTCTGACTTCTGTAGCGGACTGTACACGCTCACGGCGCTACGGGCCTACGCGCCTTTAACGTTAAAGCGTAACGCCTGGCCTCATGCGATGAGCTGCGAGCCGGCTCACCGTGCGAGCGTTGATCGGATCACAGTTCACAGGTAGTGGTTCACAGGTAGTAGATGGAAGGGTGCTCGGGCGAGAGCTTAATGGATCTGACGTGCGCCCTTTTTCGAGCAGGTGCTTGCGCGGGTGCATCTCGCTGAGCGAGCTGTGCATCTCGCTGAGCGAGCTCAGGCCGTCGTGGTCGGAGCGCCGCGTTGAGCGCTGCGCGGTCGTCTGCACTGCCGATCGTCGGCGCGTCTCTCGAAGCGGTTCCAGACTCGCGCTCATCACGACGCGCGGCTCTCAAAGCGGTTGTGGACTCGCGCTCATCACGACGCGCCACCGTTGCGGGCGTCAGCGCTGGGCTGAGCACCGCCACTGGGCTGAGCACCGCTGGGCGCAGCACCGCTGGCGATGGTAGCGAAGGTCTCGCCACCGCTGAGGACGAGGACGGTGGCGGCGGCGCCTCACTGCTGGCGGCTCTCTCTGCGGTAAGTCGACGCTGTCTTAGGCTAGCAGTGGGCGCGGCGGCCGCCGGGGTGCAGGCGAGTTCGGGCCACGCAGCGGCACTGCTCATTCTGGGCACGGCGTCCTCCCGGGCACGGCGTCCTCCTGGGCACGGCGTCCTCCCGGGCACGGCGTCCTCCCGGGCACGGCGTCCTCCCGGGCACGGCGTCCTCCCGGGCACGGCGTCCTCCTGGGTACGGCGTCCTCCTGGGCACGGCGTCCTCCCGGTCACGGCTTCCTCATTCCAATCGCCATGGTCCCACCGCACGGAAGCTCTGGAGGCGCGCGCATCTCGAGGCGCATCTCGAGGCGCGTGCCCTTCGTCCTTGGCGGCAGGCATCCTGCAGCCACTGGCGGCGGCGGCGGTGGTGGCGGGGGCGCAGGCGAGGTCAGGCCACGCAGCGGCACTGCAATCACTGGCGGCGGAGGCGGGGATGGCGGGAGCCGCGGCTTGAACGGCTTGAACGGCAGGAGGGAGTGCACCCTTGCCAGGCAGTCGGACCACAGCACCGACTGGTTGCCGAGCAGAAAGGACCATAGGCGGCGTGCGGCCCCGGCCCGTCGTTCCGATCGGCCCAGGCGAGAAGGCGTACACAGTCCGGCGACCCGTACACACCGCCGCCGTCCCCGCGGGTGCGAGCACACCCAGCGGCGGGAGCAGCGGAGGCACAAGTACATCTGGAGGCACAAGTACCGCCGCTGGTGCAGCGCTCTCGCCGGTGGTCATGCGCTGTGGGTCGTCGCAACCAACCTGTAAGTGCAGGGGCACATCTCCTGACGTGCTCCCAGCGAGATGCGATCTTGAGATGCGAGCTCCTGACGTGCTCCCAGCGAGATTCGATCTCGAGATGCGAGCTCCTGACGTGCTCCCAGCGCCGACGGCCGAGCCATCCACACTGCCAAAGCCGGCGGCCTTGCCGTCGATGTAACCGTCCACGTAGCCCTCATGCAGGGCCGTGAATGCGACGTCTTCACCCCCACCGCCGCCAACGCCAACGCCATAGCCACCGCCATCGCCATCGCCATCGCCGCGTGTGTCCAGCTCAAGGAAAGAGCTGCCCTCCGCAGGCTGTGAAGAGCTGCCCTCTGCAGGCTGTGAAGAGCAGCCCTCTGCAGGCTGTGAAGAGCAGCCCTCTGCAGGCTGTGATGAGCAGCCCTCTGCCAGTTTCGAGGGGCTGGCCCTATGTAGCCCGGCCGCAGCCGAGGCGCTCTGGGCCTGCTGAGAAGTAGGCAGCACACTACCAAGGGCACTGGAGCCCTTCGAGGCCATGTGCTTGGGCCCACCATCTCTTGTGATCAGGATGCCGGCCATGTTATTCGACTGGAGCCCGCTGAGAGCCATGAACTCCTCCTGATCGTGCTTCATCTGCGCCTGGGCTGCTAGCACGTGCTTGATGAAGCCGATCCCACACTCGAAGCGCGACGCCTTCCCCGTCCTCAGGTCCTCAGCGTAGTCGGCCTTGGCCTTGGCTAGGTACTCATCGAACGTGGGCGGGAAGCGCTTCGGGTTGGCCTTCATCACCGCCTTCTCGGCCGCACCCTGGAATTGTGCCCCGATGATGGGGACGACGATGGAGATGATGAAGGGGATATTGACCGCCGGAGCCCCCGGCATGCTCTGCGTATCCCAATACTCCCAATAGTAGATGTGGGTGCCCAACGAGACGTAGTGCGCCACGTAGCCGATGTTGAGGCACCAGGCCACGATCTTGCGCGTGTGCATGGGCAGGTGGAACCAGAGCGCTTCGGTCGGCCGGCCGTAGAAGTCGACGCCGACCTGATGAGGGACGCAATCAGTATGTACTCAGAGGACATCAGAGTCACAAGGAGGCGCGGACCTGGATGAGGGATGCAATCAAGGACGCACAAGGACCGCACTCAGACGCACTCAGAGAGACCATCAGAGAGACTATCAGTGGCACCCATGGCCATCCGTGGCCCTCAGTGGCCATCAGTGGCACTCAGTGGCACTCAGCCTTCTGACCTTGCCCTCGTTCCGATCTTCCATGTCGTATGCGTCACAGAGGATGGCAAAGCGCCATGGCACCGGCAAGAGGTTGATGTACGAGAAGACGATGGTGAAGACCTTGATGCAGATGTTGAACCAGAGCTGCCCATCCGTGCAAACCCTGTGCATGCCTTGACCGTTGACACGGTCGACTTTGTTGTGCGTCGCCGGTGCGTACGACCCGAAACCCTCTGTAAAGTTCTGGCCCGGGTTGCGCATCAAGTAGAGCTCGATGGTATGCGTCTTGTTCGCGCACTCTGGGTAGATGTCGGTGAGGGTGAAGATCTCGGCGCCGATGATGGCCGAGAGGAGGAAGACGCCGATGGCGACGCCGAAGCCCACGATGACGAGCGCGCTGATCCCCGCGAGCACCATGAACAGCGTGTTCTGCGCGATGAAGAACCCGAGCACCGTGTCGCGCGCGCGCTCGGAGCAGTCCGCATCGGGGGGCGTGCCCATCTCGGCAACGAGCGCGTACGAGCCATTCGTGGGCGCTCCGAGGAAGGCGCGGCGCGTCGGCTGCCTCGCCTTCGCGAGCTGCGCCGCCGCGACCAGCGGGTTCAGACCTTTGACCCAGTCGGCCCCTTCCTTTGAGGCCTCGTTGACCGCGTGGAGCGCCTTTTGGTACACTTCAGCGAACTTGCCGCCCTTTTTCAACTGCTCGCCCACAGTGACTACGAACTCTCCGAAGTCGATGTGCCCCGAGCTGTCCGGGTCGGCCTCCTTCATCATCCTCTCGAGCTCGCCGGGCTGGAGATCCATCTTGAGCCTCTCGCAGATTGCCCGGAGCTCCTCAGTGTCCACTTTGCCCGACTTATCGTGGTCGAAGGTGTCGAAGACGGCACGCATTGTTTGGAGCACGCCGCCCACGGTGCATCCCTCGAGTGCCTTGCTGTACATCGCCTTCTTGAACTCCTCAAACTCGATCTGGCCGCTCCCATCGGGGTCGGCCTCCTCCATCATCGTCTGCAATTGGTCTGGCGAGAGGTCGATGTCGAGCGAGCCGAGCATGCTGCCGAGCTCGTTCGTACTCACCCTGCCATCCCTACTTGTATCGTACTTGGTGAAGATGGTCTTGAGGGTTCGGTCGTCAATGGAGATGGGATTCGAACTTGCGGTCATGTCCAATGATTTAGACCGCCGCGACTCGGACCGACGCCGTCGGCTTGACGAGTCATTGGGCTTGACGAGACTTGAGTCATTGGGCTTGACGAGACTTGGCTGACGCGATTCGGACCGATCCCGTCGGCTGGCCTTCTGCCGGCAGAGGTACGCGCAGAAGCAAGCGGCGCCAAGCAGGGTGCCCACAGCCAGAGCGACGATCAAAGGGAGGAGCCATCCCCAGACGAGATGCCAAGGGGCGGAGGCTGCGGCGCGTGAGCCGACGGCTGGCGAGGACGGCGGCGGCGGCCGGGGTGGCATCGAGGGCGGTGACGGCGGGCGGGGTGGCAGCGAGGGCGGCGACGGCGGGCTGGGCTGCGCAGGCGGCGGCGAGGGCGAGGGCGGTGACGAGGGCGGCGGCAGCTCTGGCGAGGGCGGCGGCGGCGGCGATGGTTCGGGAGAGGGCGGCGGAGGTGGCGGCGGCGAGGGCGGTGAGGGCGGCGAGGGCGGCGGGGGCTGCTGCGGCGGCGGGCGCGAGGGCGGGGGCATCGAGGGCCGCGGCTGCGGGGGTGGGGGGGGCGAGGGCGGCGGCGGCGGTGCAAGCTCCGCGCCGCAGCGCACGCCACAGTCGGAGCAGTCGGTCCCCGCCGCACATCGCGACGAGACCGAGCCAACGCCGCCGTCGTCGCAGAAGCCATCAGGCTGTGGAAATCCAGCGACGCGGGTTGCACACGTGTTGGTGCATGCGCAGCCCGGTGCCAACGGACGCGGCGGCGAGGGAGGCGGCGGTAGTGGCGGCGGCGGCGAACGCGGCGGCGAGGGTGGTGGCGAGGGCTGCGGCGAGGGCTGCGGCGAAGGCGATGCCAAAGGCGGTGGCGATCGTGGCGGCGAGGGCGGCGGATGCGGCGGCGGATGCGGCGAGGGCGGCAGCTGCGGCGGCAGCGGTGGCAGCGGCGGCGGCGATGGGCAGCGCGGGCCGCAATCGCTGCAGTCGCTACCAAGGGCGCAGTCGGAGTAAGCCGCAACCGTGCTGTTCGTTGCAGGGACGCTACAGGTGAGCGGGTCGGTGCAACCGTCATCACAGTAGCCATTCTGGATTAAGGCAGGGTTGGCGCAAGTGTTGGTGCACACGCAGGATGGTTGTGCCGTCGAGATCGAGAATGCGAGCATGGTGGCGATGAGGCGCAGGTGGCGGTGCACAACCAACTCCATCCCGCGAGCAGGCTGACATTTCGAAATTTTCGGACTGAGAAAACAGCGTGTGAAAACGTGAGGAATTTTTCAGAGAAGTCCCAATATTAAAACCACACATGAAATGCTGACAGATGGAATCGAGGCAGGCTGTACATGTACGTGACTATCCTATACTCCGACGCCGCATACATTTTTTTGAAAACGAGAATCGCATCTCCTGAGCGGCGCCCCGCCTTGCTGGCCTGTTGCCAGTGGTCGTGTTAATTAATGCGTCCCCCCGAGGACGCGCTTGAGCATGAGCGCCGCTGTCCCGATGTAGTGTGTGGTCCTATTTTTGGTAACTTCACGTTCACGTTCACGTTAGTTTGCCATTGTTTGCCATCGCGCGGCCAATCCGTTACCTCGAGGCGGTCTAGGTCGAGGCGCTCGGGTAGCCGAGGCGCGCGCTCGCCCACTCGTCAGCGAGCACCGCCGCGCCTGCACCATCCCACAGCCCCGCGACGTACCCCGTCTTATTGCGTAGCTTTCGCATCCGCGCATCGCACAGCAAGGTTGTGCCCGAGGCCCGTTCGAGGGCGCGCAAGTCGCAAAGCGTCCGGAGCACGGCGGCCCGGTAGACGCGCATGTCGACGCTCAGCAGCTCCTCATCAAGCTCACGCAGCACAGCCGGCGCCACGTCAGCCGTCGAGATCTTGGCGCCGGCGCTCGCCTTGAGCTTGCGCCGCGCCGTACCGGCGAGACTGACCCCGCGCCCTCGGTGCGCGACGGCGCGCGCGGCGGCGCCTTCGGCAGCAGCAGACCCGCAGATGCATGCGGGGTTGAGCCTTCCTAGCTTGCGGTACTCGACGAGGCACAGCGCCTCGGGCAAGAGCTCCAAAACCCCTACGAAGTCGGCAGCATGCACCGCCGCGATCGCCTCCGCAAGCGGAGGCCTCGCGTCCTCGGCGCGCTGCCCCACGTGGTGAGCGCATGGCGTCGTGCACTCCTTGAGGTAGTCGCAGTTCCAGCGCTCGTCGGTGCACATGAGCGCACGTGACATGTGGTTGAGCGGGTTGTAGCCATAAAAGTCGCCGCGCGCCGGCGTCCAGCCGCGCGCAAAGTGCGATACCCACTGCGCAAAGCCCGCCGCGTCGTCGCCCTTGACCACCGGGTAGCCGGCGGCACGTCGCGTACGGAAGCGACCCTGGTAGGCGCCGTGCAGATACTGCGAGAGCGCATGGCCGCGTGGCTCACGGAAGAAGATGACATTCACGCGTGACTCGTGCATGAAAGGCGGATAGCATTGCTCGGCGCCACCCACCGGCCGAGCGAAGCGGAGCAGTTCCTCGCGCACGGAGCGGCCGCCAGTCTTGGCGATGTGCGTCATGTGGAAGAGGCGCGTCGTGTTCACCCACGAGCCGAGCCGACCTGGCTCAATGCGGAAGCCGGAGCTCGGCCACTTTTGTGCGGAGAGCAGCACGAGATGGTGGACGGGCGCGCGGCGCGGTGCCGCCGTGCGGTGGCGCCACGCAAGCGAGGAAACGAGGTCGCACATACCGTCGGTCGGCAGCGCGCGGCGCACGTCAGGCGTCAGCGCCGTTGACGGCATAGCCATACTTAGCTTCACACAAGCCTCTTCACGCCCGGTCAAAGATACAATAGTAGGTCAAGAAAGATCACCATGTAGTCATCTAAGGCCTAAGAATACAGGACACAGAGACGAGCTCCACGGACGCGCGTGCGCGCCTGCGAGACGCTCTCCGGTCTGGCGTGTACAATTTTCGAATACTGTTCCCCTTTTTTGCTCTCATATTACTCGACGTCCATGTCGCCGCTGGCACCAGCGCGGTGCGCGCCCGTCCTCTGCGCGTACGCCTTGAGCGACTTTTCGAAGCTCGACGACAGCGCGGTAAGCTCGTTCGTGAGCTTGATTAGAGCGCTGTCGACCGCGTCAATGGGCCCCGGGTTGTTGGAGCGCGTCTGCACCTTGATCTGGATGGCGGGCTCAAGCGGGTGTGGCACACGGTACCCTGCAAAGTGGACCTCCTTGTCTTCCAGCAGCTGCCTGCGCGCGCGGAGAGGCAGATAGAGCTGCTTAGCTGTGTGCGCCAGCGAGCCCGCCAGAGACACAGGTGCAGGCGCGGGCGTGCGGCGCACATGCGTAGAATGTTGCCGAGCGTGTGATCCTCACGCTCGATTACCAAAGTCGCCGCGTTCGGGATCTTTGTCTCGGGTGCGATGGTCACCCTGCGGTGGCAGTGGCCGCGGCGGAAGCACAAGTTTCGTGAGTTCGGCGGATGAGATCGTGTGGCGAGTGCGACGCGGCATGCAGTGCGAGGCGCACTTTGCCACGCTCCCATCGTCGGGCAGGCGCCAGCAGTCGAAGTCGTCGGGCTTGTTCATGTTGGCGACGACGACGGCCCGAGCGGGCGAACCGCGTCGTGGGCCGCCTCGTGTGTGCGAGTCGAAGCGCACAACTCGGCGCTTCCGTGGGAAATCGGCAACAATACATGTACAGCTTGGGCACAGCAAATCAGCCTCAGATGAAACTTCCACCTCTCAAGTTTCACAGTCGGCTAGAACTTGCAGGGGCTTCATATGCAACCTCACCACAGGACTTGTGGTGAGTGGCCCGATGTCTGCGAGCGAGGTCTCCGACATCGAGAAGTGCGGATGGACACTAGCCGTGGATGGCCATGAGCCGGGCAAGGAGCTCGGCTCAGGCCACTTTGCCAAGGTGCGGCTGGCGCAGCGCAAGTCGGACGGGTTTAAGGCGGCAGTGAAGATCATCAAGAAGCCCAAAGACATGAAGAAGGCGGCGCTCGTCGGTGAGGAGCACAAGATTCTCACCAAGGTGGCGCATCCTTCCGTGGTCGCGTGCTACGAGGCTTTTGAGACGGACGACCGCGTGTACCTCTTCCTCGAGCTGATGACGGGCGGCGAGCTGTTTGACCGGATCGTGGAGCAGGGCCACTTCACTGAGGACCAGGCCAGGGAGACGACCTATGAGCTCCTGAGCGCGCTTGACTACATGCACAAGCAGGGCATCGCGCACCGCGACCTCAAGCCGGAGAATATGTTGATGACGACCAAAGCGGCGGACGCCAAGGTGAAAGCGCCTCATGAGCAGCGCCTGATGATAGCTGATCACGTCTGATCACGTCTGGTCGTCACTGAGTGCCTTGCGCAGGTCAAGATTACCGACTTTGGGCTCTCCAAGTTCTTTGACGAGCAGTCGGCCCTCATGAAGACGGCCTGCGGCACGCCCGGCTACATTGCGCCCGAAGTCCTACTGATGAAGGGCTACGATCAGCAGTGCGACGTGTGGTCGTTCGGGGTGATCGTGTACATTCTGCTCTGCGGCTTCCCGCCCTTTTACGCCGACAATGACGCGCAGCTCTTCGAGCGCATCAAGAAGGGCAAGTACGAGTTCCTCAAGCCTTATTGGGATCCAGTCTCCGATGTGGCGAAGGCGTTCATACGACGCATGCTCGTCGTCGACCCTCGAGAACGCGCGACGACCTCTGACCTCTTGAATGACCCATGGCTGTCGGAGCCGCACGCCGCCGCCGCCGCCGCCGCCGCCTCGGAGGGTTTCGCCGAACTCTCGTTGACTCGCGACAGGTCCTCGAGCGTGCTGGCCACCCCGGCGGAGATTTCGTCCAGCCAGCAGAGCATGCGCAAACTCAAGGGGGCCTTCTTGGCCTCATGGGTGGCCGTGGCGTACACGGGTGACGAAGCCGAGCCCGAAGAGTATGTCAAGCAGTACGTGGAGTGAACGGCGGCGGAGGGGCGGCGGCGCACGTGCTCCGCGCAGACCATGTGTCCGCCCCCGGTGCCGCGCACGCACGGGGTTTTTTCGACGTCGGCGAAAGCTGCGGTACGGGTTACACCGTGCCCGGGAGCTCTGCGCGCGGGCGTCTCGCGCCCTCTCGCCACTCGCGCACACCGCCGAGACACGCCCGAGAGTCGATACAAAATGTCAAACTAAAGGAGGACTGCCGAAAATTCTTTCCAAATTCACGCATTACCAGATACCACGCCGGCCGCCCCGGGCCGCGCGGACGAGCAGTGGTGAAAGTACCGATTAAGTACCGATCCAAAGCAGCGCGAGATTACACCTCTCGTGATCGCTCCGCGTGTGCCACCGCACATCAGGGGGCACACCGCGCGGGTCCGGTCCCTCCATCGTCCATGCCATGCCATCGCGGCATCGGCGCGCTATTATAAGCGCGGCTGCTGACCCGGGCCCTCCCCTCAGCCTCTCGCCCCTCTCATCTTCTGGATGCAGTGTTGGTGCGGATGCGCTTCTGATCGCGTTCCTTTTGGCGCTGCAGCCGGCGTGCGGACACGGCGCTCGCGGCACTGTTTCCTCGGCTGCCTCTGCTGCTGCTCGCTCGACTCACCGGAATGCGGTCCGTGCCACTCCGGCTGCTCGGCGCTCTCCCCCAGCCTTCAGGCGCCGCGTGGTGGACACGTAACTCGCGCTCCGAGGGCGAGAAGGACGTCTTTGCGCGCGCCGACTTGGGCAGATGCACCAGATGCCCCGCGGAGAGCGCCTTGGCCCTTTGTAACTGCTCGATGCGTTGCTGGATCGCCTTGATCTCCGCGAGCGCCTCGCCGACCAAGCGTGCGTCGTGCCCTGCCTTCGCGCTGTACAGCTTCACCTCGGCGGCGCCGTGAGCGCGGTGGCATGCAGCGAGCTCATCGGCGAGTAGAGAGATGAAGGACGCATCCTGTATCGTAACGCTGGCTGCGCCGCTGCCACTGCTGCCTATGCTGCTGCTGCCGCCCATGTAGCCGGTGGGCGAGTTCCTGCCGCTCCCGCCGCTCACGCTGCCAGCGACGCTCGCACGGCTCACGGCCGGATGGAACACTGCCGTTGGCCCCATCAACTGATGAAACACTGCAAACGCTCCTTCGGGCGAGTGGTCTTTCCAAAATTGGATCGGTCCGTCGAGCGACGAGTCCTCGATGGGGGAGCTCCGGCCACTGCCGCCATTAACGCTGCCGCCGGGCACGGGGCTCTTCGTGCCGGGGCTCCTCGTGCTCGCGCCCGCACCGTCGATCGCGCTGCTTGGAGATGAGCTACTGCTGCCGCCGAGGCCCCAGGCGCTGAAAAGGGATCCGAGCAGGCCTGCCGAGGGCGCGTACTCCGTGGCCGTGGCCGTGGACGCTTCGGGCGGCGGTGTTGAGGGACGAGAGAGGGCTCGCTCGATGGGGATCAGCCGCGAATGAGAGTAGTCGCCCACGGCAAAGCGCGCCGCCTCCTCTTCCATCTCCTCGCGCTCCAAACGCAAAGCCCTCTCAGCTGCCTCATCCTGCACGCGCCGACGCGCCACGAGTTGCTCGAGGCGCTCGCGCCGCGCGACCGCTTCCTCCTCCTGCCGCTTGGCCGCCTCCGCCGCCTCGCGCTCCGCGCGCTCCGCCTCCAGCTTTACCTCGTCCATCCTCGACCACACACTACGCGCCCGCATGCGGCCCATCACCTTGGCGGTCTCGGCCTCGATTTGCCTCAGCATGCGCTCGCGCTCGCGGTGATTCTCCTCGAGCGCCGCTGCTGCACTCGGCCTCATCGGCGTTGTGGGCGTGGGCAACAGGGCGGGCGCATCGAGAGCCTCTGCAGCTGCGGCTGCTGCAGGCGCTGCCCCCGCGTCAATAGCCAAGGCGTTCGTGGGGTCAGGAGGAGGCGCGTCCTCGAAGAGTGGTGGCGGCGGCGGAGCGGCACCCGCGGTGCACGCCACGATGAAGCTCGCCGTCCCGGGTGGGGCGGCAGCCATGTGCTCCATCCACCAGTATCCTGTGGGCGTGAGGGTGCTCTGACTCGGTCGCGTCGTTTCGTTTCCCGGAACAGTAGTTTTGGGCTGCAAGTTTGAGCCGCGCCGTTTCGGTTTTGGAATGACCGCAAACCCAGTCGTGTGCATGGCTAGTGGTGACTCAAGGCCACTCACTGTCGGCCTTTTATTTATAAGATGCCCCCGCGTCTCTCTCGACAAGATGCCCCGAGGGATCCCAAGTGCGACTCGAGGCCCTTCGTCGAGCCCATTGCCCCAAGGCCCGCCCACGCCCAAGCCCACGCCCAAGCCCCATGGCATCACCTGGGGGTGCTCCGGCGGATGTCCCATGCCTGCCCAGGCGGTCCTTAGGAGGTACGGTGCCCCGACTGCCTAGCAGGAGCACGCTCCTGTAGCTCCTGTCGCCCGTGCCCATTTCGCCCGCGACGGCGCCCGTGCATCGAGTGCCGGCCGGCCGTACCCTCGTCACGACCCTCCACAGGGGACACGTTTCTGCAAAGTTGGTATCCGTGCGCTGTGAGACATCGCGTGCTCTCCGATGCCTCACCACCACGCTCGGTCTGTAGCAGGACAAGGCCACCGTCCGCGATCATGAACTTCCAAGGACCAAACTTGGTCGTGGAGCCCAGCCATGTGCTCAGCGGGTGTGCGCCTGGCGAAGTCATGAGCATGCCAAGCAACCTGCGCTCTTCGGGCTGCAACTGCTGTCGATCAGTGCTTCCGTCAGACCATTCGACCATTTCAGGTGCAGTATCACCTTGCCTGAAACGTAGCCAGCCGTTGGAGCCCGCGAAGAGAGCCACAGCGTGACCTGTCTCGTGGTGTCGAAGCACACACGTCTCTTTGTCAGTGAGGAAGTCCCATCCACGGCCAGGTGTCCCTTCCATGACTGCAGCACCCAAGCTGCGAAACGCGCCGGTGGTGGGGGCCCGTGACGCGTCAGAGTTCGTCAGGTTCGTCAGGTTCGTCAGGGCCCGTGACGCGTGGCGCCCGCCGACGTGTGCGTTGCCAAACGCCGCCACATCACGAATGGCATCGCTCATAGATCGAGTCTCGGCGTCACGTGCCCTTTGCGGCGTTCGTTCGTGCTCCATACGCTGGTGCAGGCGCGCGTGTGCTCGCCTCTCGGGCCGACGCTCGCGACCATGCCGAGGGTGACGCCCACGTGTGTTGACCTCCGCGGCCTCCTTCAGAGCTTCGGCCGCCTCCTGAGCCTTCTTCAGAGCTGCGAAGATTGGCGTCCCTTCCTCAACGGCCGTAACGACCCCACGACGCGCGGTGGCGTCCAGACGTAGGAAGCTGGGAAAGGGTGGCGGCATCTGCAGGGAGAGCGCGAAGCTGTGAGAGGGCTGCTCCGCACCCCACCGACCGACGGCCTCTGCAAAGTCGAGGAGACTCCTGCACGAGGCCGGGATGGGGACTGGGGGAGGGATGGACTCGTAACGTCTCTTCTCGACGGCGCTCAGCTTGTCATACTCCGCCTGGCATAGGTCGAAGTCGTGCCCGCGCAGGTGGTAGCGCATGCCCACGATCGGCCCCATGCCCGAGCGGTCGCAATAACAGCCAGGATGGATGCCATTGCCGTCGACCTCCTCGCCTCGCCCTCCTCGTCGACCTCCCAGTCGCCGTCCGCGTCCACCTCTGGGAGGCCGAGGCCGAGGGGAGGGTGACTTGAGCTCTTCGACACCGGGCTGCTCACAGAGCCATGCGAGCATTCGCACAAGCTGGTTGAGGCGCCGGGTGCGTCGCCGCTCCACCCTCGACTGCGACGAGCCCATGGAATCAAGGATCCTCTCCATCCTCGACTGCTGCACTCGTCCTTCTCCGCGGACGACTCCTTCGAGGTGCTCACGCCACTCATCGTCGTCGCGCGGAGTCGTGGAAAGGCCGAGAGCTTGACGAAGGTACTCGGCAGCGCCCTCTTCGCTGTCCTCGTCGCTGTCCGCGTCGCTGTCGTCGTCAATATCCTCGTCGTCGTCCTCGTCGTCTTCCTCGCTGCCGGCCAGGAGCACGAGATGGACCGGCGCGAACCCGGCCGCATTCCGCGCCTTCGGGCTTGCGCCGTGTGCCACCAGCCACTGCGCCGCCTCGAGCATCCCGCCGGCGCACGCGAGGTGGAGAGGCGTGTTGCCATTCTTGTCCTTGGCTCCGAGATTCGCGCCATGCGCATGCAAGTACTCGAGGACTTGATTGCGGATGACGGGGTACACGGACTTAAAATAGTCCGGGCGCCGCCATTCCTCTCCGATCGCCCCCGCAGCCCAATGGGCGGCAGTCCGACCATCCTTATCTGTGCTGTTGATCGAGAGACAACCTTCCTCATGCAGCCAGCGCACCACCTTGATGCACCCCTCGCGCGCCGCTATCATGAGGCCATTCTCGCCGGCCAGGTCCCCTGTGGCGCCCAGGTCGGCACCAGCCTCCTTGAGCCAAGGCAGCATGCCGACGCGGTCGTTAACGCACGCCGTGAGGAACGGCGTCGCGCCGCCGTCCGAGAGTGCGTTGATCGGCGCGCCATGCGCGTGCAGGAGCTGCGCGACGCGCAAGTGTCCATACGCACACGCCATCAAGAGGGCTGATGATCCATCGGGCTCAGGTTGGTCGCCATCAGTGGATCGAACCAGACTGCCTGGTGGCGACTGCCCGCCGCGGCCTTCCTCGGGGCGCTCATCCGCACGGACCCCGTGGGCGAGCAACCATCGACAGAGAGCGAGCTTGCGATCCTCGAGCGCCGTCTCCCGCTCGCGCCGCCGCGCCTTGGCCGCCTTCTGGGCGCCGTCCTGGGCGGCGTCCTCCACGCCCTCATCATCGCGCGCCGGCCCAACCAAGTCGGTGAGCTCGTCCTCAGCTTCGTCGTCGAGCTCTTGTTGGTCCTTATCGTGGGATCCATCCACCACGAGCTCAAGGTAGCCGTGCCGAGCCTGGGCCTGAGCACTCTGAAGCCTCGGACCGAGCCGCTCGAGGTGTTCGACGTCGAGCTCGCCGGTCCTCGGCGTCCTCGAAGTGGGGTCGAAGCGCACGCCCTCCGAATAGAGCCACTCGCAGAGCGGCAACGAGACCGCCGAACAGGCCGCATGCGCCGGAGAGTGTCCCTCACTGGTCATGCCGTCTATCTCCGCCCCTTCGGAACGCAGCCACTTGGCCATCTCGAGGTTCCCGTAGAAGCATGCGAGCACTAAAGGCAGCATGCCGCTCTCGTCGGGGCGAGTCACGGACGCTCCTAGGGCGCGCAGCCTCCGAGCCTCCTCGAGGTTGTTGTCGTGCACCACCTCGCACAGGGAGATCTCCTCGACGTCGATCTGCCACGCCGCGTGCGCCTCCTCGGCAGCGAGGTTGTTTGACGAGCTCCTCCGCGCCGCCGCGATGAATTCCTCGACGGTCAGCCCATCCACATTCGAGCCGGTGCGCTCGCCATCAGTCTTGTCGAACGTGCTCACCCGTGCTGGCTTAAGGGGTTCTGGCCTGTACGTCTCGACTTTCTGGCGGTCGGCTCCATTCGAACTCGTGTGCTCATTCGACCTGCTCAGGGCCTCATAGGTGAGCTGGCGCACCGGCTCCGGTGGCGAGTCCTCGGCCGCCCCCGCACCTTCGCAGCAGAGGTGCACGATCGGCTGGCAGCACGATGGACAGTTCAGCTTGCGGTTCTCCGAGTGAGCGATCAACTTCAGCACGCAGCCGTCGCACATGGTCGAGTGATGACACGGCCGGAAGCGGATGGAACGTGGTGCGTCGAAGCAGATGATGCACTGCTTCTCCTCAGCCTCCTCGTCGGCCGCGCCATCCTGCTGTGTTTGCGGCATCCCTGCGTAAAAAACAAAGCGAGCGAGAGAGCGCATTTATATAAAAGAAAGTTGACGAAACATTTTGTCGGACTTCGCGTGGGTGTACGTTAACACGACAGACGCGACAACCGGTGCTACGGCACTGTGGGTGTGTTTCCAACATGAAAACACACAAAGTTCGAAGCCTAGAGGCGCGCATGGAAGCGCGGCCGGTGCGGGACACCGAAACAGACACTCGCGCCACCAGGGGTTGGTACATTCTTGGTAGAATACATCTTGCAAGCAGCAATCGGGCATATTCTTCGAGCGCGCGAAAACTTCGACCTTCGACCTCGACAAAATGCGAGCTCAACGCGGGGAGTCTTCGGTCTTCGGTTCACATGAACAAAAGACTTGTGTACCCTTTCAAACATGAACCTCGACCGTACTGGGAACCTCCACCCGGACTTCATCATCCATCCTCGTCCCCACGATCCTCGGCCTTCGCGCCGCCCGCGGCGCCCGTCGCCCCCGTCCCCTTGGCACGAATGCGCAGCACCTGCCTCTGGCATGCAAGCGCGGCCTCCTCTTGCCCAAGCTTCGCCATGCACAGCCCGAGCGCGGCCCACGAGTCCAGCGCGTCCGGGTCGGCCTCTACGACCGCTTCGAAGACCAAACCAGCATCCTCCACGCTCCCAAGTGTGAACAGTTGCATGCCCGCGTTATGCTGCGCCATTAGCTCGTCTGCAGGTTGCGAGGGTGAGGGCGGCGCACCGATGGCGAGCGCCTTTTGCAGCGCGGCTAGCGCATCCGCGGGCCGCTGCTGCGCACTGCGCACGGCCGCGAGGTTCACCAGGGCGCCAAAGTCGGTATCAGCGCTCAGCGAGGCCGCTCGCTCAAAGGCGCGCGCGGCCCCGTCGAGGTCGCTCTGTTGGCGTCGGTTACAGCCGAGGAGGCTCCAGCTCTCGCCATCGAGCGGGTTGAGAGCGCACGCACGCTCGAGCGCGGCCGTGCTCAGCTCAATGTCCAGAGGCGCGCGCGCGCCCTGTGCCGCCTTGGCGCCCGCGGCGGCGCCGATCGCCTGGAGCCTGCCCGCGACATCCGGATGGTCAGTCGAGAGGAGGAAGAGCACGAGCTGGTAGCGCACGCCCTGGGCTACGGGGACGCCGCAGTGACGAAGCCCACCGGCATGCATGACCGCCTCGCCGCGCTCGGTCAGCACCGTCTCGCGCGAGTGCTCGAACCAAGTGCCGCCGCCGCGAAACGCGCTACGGGGGGAGAGGGCGACGTTGATGGTCAGCAGCGAAAAGTCCTGATGCACTGGCAGGCAGTTGTTCCCAGTGGCCGCGTCGTACTTGACCACGAGCGCCTCGTTCACGCGCAGCGACGACGGCCGGCACGCGCTTGGGAACTCCGCCGCGGCCGCCGGCAGCAGCGTCGTGCGCAAGGCCTCCGAGAGGAGTACAACCCCGTCGGGGATGTCGGCTACGTTGACCTCGCGCGTGAAGCCGGTCACCGGGTAGCGCGCGTCGAAGCCGTTGGCCGCGCCGTGCGCCTCCATCAGCACGATCAGCGACGCACACAGCTCCTCGGAGAGCAGCGGAGCGCGAGAGCGGAGGAGCAGCCGGTCGGTTCCGTACGGCGCGTTCTGCGGCGCGACCGATGCAGCCTCGTACTCATGCCAGCCGCCGGTGTAAGTGCCGGGCAGCGCATCGTCGCCCGACAGCGTCCCCCAGCGCGCCGCGCTCGCCTCGCAATTGGACCGATGCTGCTCTTTGAGCTTGGCGTCCAGACCGGAGGCAGCGGCCGGCTGCGGGCGTTTGAGCTTCACGTCCAGACTGGAGGCAGCAGCCTGCTGTGGGCGTCGCGGTGGAGGCGGCGGAGGAGGCTGCGAACCGAAGCCGCGTTTCGGGCTTCCCGAGGTGGGCGGCCGAAGTGCCAACGAGGGCAGCAGGAGTATGCTGAGAAGCACGAGCGTCATTGCACGTGAAAAGCGCTTGACGAAACACACGTTTGCTGTGTCCACAAAACGCGCACTCGGCCCGGGTCCCCCAAGCACGAGGGGCGCATCTCTATGGATGGATGTGGCCGACACAACCTGCAGAACATATGCCGAATGATTCACCTCAGAAAGTTGGGGAGAGGCGAAGCCCGACTAAGTAAACCGATTCCGATAGTACCGATCGGGCTGCTGTTGGCAGCGGCGGCGGCGGCGCAAGCGCGCGAGCGCGCGAGCGCCGCGGCGCTGCCACGCCTGCTAGCAGCAGAGTAATGTTGTATCGGGGCTGGCTGACGACGGCGGCGAATTCGAGCCCTCGGCGAACACGTTCACACAACGCTCGGAATGTGCACGCCACTCACGCCACTCATGGGAGATCGCACCACAGGCTGTCCCAAGGGCTTACCCATCTTCTGGTTGACCACGATGGCGCTCGGGTCGGTCACGCGCATGTTCGCCTTGCTCGCCATCAAGATGAAGATCTGCTCGAGCGTGCACTGCGTCAATGAGCACTCCTGCACATGGTGCGATCCCTTGAGCTCATCCAGCAGCCCGAACAGGCTGGCGAGCTTCAGCGCGCCCTGGGGCACCGTGAGCACGAGCGATGGCGGCTCAAACTCCTCGGTCTTGATGCCGGCACAGCGCTCCTGCAGTATCTGGAGGATCTTCTGCGGATCGGCGTGGTTCGCCATGTCGAGGCGCAGGTCGAGCTTGTACCCCTGG
>PJAB01000688.1:0-22093 GCA_002887195.1 Chrysochromulina parva | reverse complement strand
GACGAGAGTGAGGGACGAGAGTGAGGGACGAGAGTGAGGGACGAGAGTGAGGGACGAGAGTGAGGGACGAGAGTGAGGGACGAGAGTGAGGGACGAGAGTGAGGGACGAGAGTGAGGGACATATGGTGGAGGCTAAGGGCTCATAAGATTGGAGGCGAGCAGCTCGCGCGCGGCGCTGGCGCGCTCATCTGACCTTGTCGGACGACAGCTCAATATCCAGAGTGACGTCGTACGTGTCCTTGAATTGGGTGTAGTCGTGGAATGCGTGCTCGTACCAGCGCCCAGTGTACTTGGTCTTGTCAAAGGACGCCATCGTGGGCTGGCGCACCTGCTCGTACGTCGGGCATCCCTTGATCCCGTCGTCCAGCGCCAGATTGTAATCTCCAAGCCCGTTGGTGCCCTCCAGGCCAGTACCCACGTAGTTAATGAAGAGACCAATTAAGGCCACGTTGAGGGCCGTCCGCGCCTGCGGCAGCTTCGCGAGCGCACCGATGACAACAACGTTGCCGAGCAGGAACGTCACCGGTAACAGCTCTGCAATCTGCGGGCCCGGCGAGCCATGCAGCACCTCGCTGATCCACAGCGCCGGCTGAAGCAGCGGGTGCATCGCCGCGAAAAAGAGCCAGAATTGGAAGGGCGCCCAGAAGCCGTCGCCGCTCACGCCACTCGCGCCGATGGCCTGCCACTGCGCTGCGAAGGTGGCAAACGCTGGCGAGTGCAGCAGCGTCGTGGCTAGCGTGCCGACCGCAGCGACAACCGGGAGCTTGTCCAGCAGCGAGGAGGTGGCGTCCACAGGTGGTGGCGAGTCAAAGGTGGCGGCGACCTCAGGGTCGGAATCGGCGAGCCGAAGGAGCGGTGCCGCCGATGCACGAGCTCCGTAAAATTGTGGCGCTGGACTTAGTCGTGGGGCGTGGAAGCCCGATGCGGCACAGAGGAGGAACATGGGCAGCGACCAAGGACGACCTCATCTCTCAATCCGCTTCGGAGATTGAGGGAGATTAGTGCACGTCATAAACAATGTCCTCGTGTTCCGCTGTGTGCCGTAGTATGCGCATTGTCAAAATTTCGTGTCGACGAAACCCGATCTGATCAGACGCCACGCGTTGTATCCGCACTTTCGCGCATGCCAGCACCAACGACGCGTCGCGCGCTGCTACTTCACACCATCCCGCTGGTACTCCAGTGCCGATGGCCGGCGGCTGCCATGGCGATGCCTCGGCTTATTGATGAACGGTTTGGACGCCTCCGCAATCACTACATTCTCTTGCGACCGGGCGAGACCACGTTCGAGGCTGCAGGGCTCGTGGATTCGAATCCTATCAACAAGGGCTCGTCGGATCGCGGACTGACGGACAGAGGCCGTGAGCAGGTTCGTCAAACTGTCAGCGAGCTTCAGGCACGAGGCATCACCAGCCCGATCGTCTTCTACGACAATG
Organism: Chrysochromulina parva; assembly: GCA_002887195.1. Taxonomy (NCBI): domain Eukaryota; phylum Haptophyta; order Prymnesiales; family Chrysochromulinaceae; genus Chrysochromulina; species Chrysochromulina parva. Next base: position 20,657 of record PJAB01000688.1, on the reverse strand, counting down.
GCGCCCGAGCCACACAGACTGCTGAGATTGTGGCGAGCTTGCTCACAGTCCCAAGGGCTCGTATGGAGCCTGAATTCCGCTGGCTCGAGGCGCGCGGGCTAGGCGTGCTCGACGGCACCCCCTTGACCCAAGCGCTCGCACGCATGCGTGAACTCGATGCGATGGACGATGTTCCGGAACCGAACGATGATGGGACACCGAACGACTCGCTCAACGAGGTCTTCACGCGGCTGCGCAACACGATCCTTAAGATCGAGACGTGCTACTCGGGCGAGGACGTCGTGCTCATACCGGGCGATTCGAACGTTCTCTCCGTGTTCGCGGCGGCCACTTGCGGCGTCGAGCTGCAGCAGCATGCCCGCTTTACACTGCCACCCGGCGGTTTCTACGACCTTGCCGAGCTCGTGCGCGCCACGGACGAGAACCGGTTTGAGGGCCTCGTGCTCCCTTTGCCTTCGGAGGAGTCAATTGCGGCGGGGCGGGCGGCAATCAGGGAGATGGGGCCGAGGATCTTCTCGGACACGTCCGCAGGCTCGTGGGTGCTCGGCCCCGGGGTCTTGAGATGAGCACTTGTAGCAGCGGACCTGGGATTTCTTGTCTAATATTAGTCGTGCGCACTGCACTAAGGAGTGAGGTCTAAGCCTCAAGTGAGTGCACATACCTTATATGGAAAGACGCCCGCAACCCCACCCAGAGCGCAGCATGCACGGTAGCTTCAACACCTCTCGACCTCGTCCCGCGGTCCCGGCCCATTGCTGAATCATTGGTGCATGCGGCCGGATGCGGGTAACAGTTGGCGAACAGATCTTCACACATGCTTCACAAGAGGCAGCTCTAAGGAGTACTCTGAGGCACATCGACCGGACACCCTCCGCTTGACCGTCCGCGGTTAACCTTTGTCGGAGATTTGTCGGAGAATCGAAGGACGTAACTGGCAGGTGGAGCTCGGTCATGATCTCGGCAATTATCTCGGCTCACTCTTCCATCGCGGGAGAGCGCATTTGAAAATAGGAATGGGATGGAGAGGCCGGCGCGAGCATTGATCCCTTCCCAACGAGCTCGTGTATACGACGAGCTGGAGCTTGTCGTGAGCTTCGCTATGTCTATAGCGCCGTATACTCTATACTGGAGCGCGAAAGTGCATGCCTGTGGTCAGATCGGCTGCTTCTTGGGAGGAAAGTGGTGCGGGTAAAAGAGGGGCGCGAGGCGGTCCTTGCACTGGCCCATGATCCAGATCGCGCAGATCATCCGGCCCGTCCTCCATGACCATCCTTTGAAGAATCGCGCCACCCCGCCTTCCTGGTAGAGGGTCGTGACCGTGTCGGGCATGCTTCGGAACTTCTCCTGTGCCACGTCACCTTGGAGGCACGTCTTGACGGTATCGAGCGGGTGGCTGAGCGTGGCCGCGACCAAGCCGGCGCAGCACGCACCAAGGAAGCTTCCAAACTTGCCCTCGATGCCGAATCGCTCCCGTATTTCCTCAGCGATGACGGGCGCCGCGCCAAGGTATCCAGCAGTAAAGAGACCCTCCCGGCCGCAGGAGGTGAAGAGGCCGCGGAAGAGGGTCATCACTCCGTGATCGCTCACTATGCGGCCGCCTGTACTAAGGAGCCCGCCTCCGTTCCGCTGCTGCTGAATCATAACCAACTCCATTGGCGCGCACAAGAAGCCTGAAAGGGCTCCGCCAACAAAGCCAGCGCCAATCTGCTCCTTGGGCGAGAGTCCCCGACTCTCGCCACCGGTGATAGCGCGGGAAACCGCACCCGTGAGTGGAAATTGTGCGCCCGTCAGGATGGACATGTTCATGATCGACATCGTGAGCCCCCGGTATAGAACGGCTGGATTGAGGGTGAACGGCAGCCCCTGCTGAGTGGCGTTCTTGCAGTACAGCATGGGCTGGAGAATGCACACTTCGATGGTGCCTGCACTGACTCCGATGCCAATATTCTCCAGCGGGGACAGCTTGGCGAGATCGCTCGACGCGTCGCCCATGGTGCCCGATCACGTCGCCCGAGCCGCGGCCCCCCAAAAGTTGACGAATCTCGCGGTCGCCTGCAGGTACGCCTTCAGCCGCTTCAACGAAGGTCGGTCACGGTAAAAAGACACCGGGGGGAGCCGGGACACACAGGACACACGGGACCGGTGATAAGGTTTGGGAAAGTGGTCGTGCGGAGCCATGTTCACACCGAAGTGTCCCTAGAAGAGCTCAAAAGAGACATGAAGATAGTACCGACCTAGCGACCTTGGCTCCTTTGGTAGTCAAATACCTATAGGCCCAAGCTAGCTGACCGTGTGTGGCTTACCTCCGGCTCCGCTGTGCATCCGCAGTACCTACGACGCGTGGCGACCTCCGCGGCGCGCGGGAGGTATACCTATCGCCCAATACGGGTACCGCCAATTGGAGGTACCGCGCGCGGCGGCCTAGCGGCTGCCGCCGGTACGAGACCTAGCGCGTCGGTCTTCGGACGTCGCGCGTGTCGCGGGGTGCAGGTGTGTGACCGGCGAGCGGCGTGCCGCCGGCCGTGACGCGGTCACGGCGGGCGTCACACGGTTAATGAAGCGGCGTTGTTATACGCACACAGGGCACCAGGCGGCAACGTCCGCCCCCTGCTCGCGCCCGCTCGCATGCTGAGCTCGCCCCCCGTGCACCTTGCCGTCACGCCTCCTCCTCCTCCTCGTGCCGCCACCTCACTCGACCTCGCCCAGATAGTCCTTGATCTCAGCGGGGGTGAGCACCTTAAAAACCTTGTCGGCGCCCACGATGCCCACCTCGATGTTGGTGTGATCCATGGCGCCCTCGAAGCCCTCCTTGAGCGTGAGCAGGGCGGTGTGCACCGCGTCCTCCAGCTCGAGATCGTCATTGTACCGTTTCTCAAGAAAGGTCTTCGCGTTCACCATGTGCTTGCCAATGGCCGATGCCTTCCACGCAAAGTACGAGCCGCTCGGGTCGATCTGGAAGAGCTGCGGCCCGCTGTGGTCGAAGCCCGCGAGCAGTACGGAGACGCCAAAGGGGCGCACGCCGCCGCGCTGCGTGAACTCCTGCATCACCGCTGCAATTTCGCGCACAAGCATAGCCACCGGGATCACCTCGCGGTACACGTTGTAGTAGGTCTGCGCCGCCTTGCGCCCCTTGCGGGTTAGCACGCGGAAGTCGGGCCCCATTCCCGAGTAGACCATCGCGATGTTCTCCGTCAGCATCAGGATCTTCATCACGCTCGACTCGTCGATCAGGATAGACGGCAACTTCTTCTCGGTCGCGATCACGACGCCGTTCTTCGCCTTGACGCCCAGGGACGTGGCGCCCGAGGCAACGGCGGCGAGCGCATACTCGATCTGGACGAGCTTGCCCGAGGGGCTGAAGGTCGTGAGCGAGAACGAGTACGCCGAGTCCGCCATGGCTCGTGCGCGGCGAGGGAACTTTGCGTAGAGGCGCGTGTGTTCACACGCCGTTAACGAAGACGTCTGAAGAGGTCTTTTGCGCGCGCAGATTTCGGCAAAACATAACATGCGGCATGCGTTCTGGAATTGGGCGGATCGCTAATGCCCAAAGGCTCATCTGCGGCCTCAAAGCCGTCGCCCAAGTCGTCGAGCGGCCGCAAAGACAAGGCAGCCGATATGCCTCCCCGCGAGTCGTCGAGCCGCGCGGGCAACCTCTCTGCGCGGCGCCAAGCGCGCCAAAAGGAGCGCGCCGATAAGCGTCCAGCCACGAATACAGTCACTGCGACCGTGACCAATGCTGCGAGCGATGCAGAGGTGGGCCGCGCCATGGCGCTCGCGATCCTAAATGGTGGAGATGGCCTGGACTTCTTCGGACCTCCAGGCGCCTCGGCCAGCTGCAACATCGACATGATGGGCACGATGACCGGCACCCTGACGGGCACGTATGACATCGGCGCACCCAAACTAAACGTGAGCCGCGGTCGCACCGCCGAGGAGCTGCTCGAGGCGGGCGCGATCGACGCGTCGGAGTACAACCGAGTGGTGCACCAGATGACGCCGCGATCGGGCGCTGCGCGGCTGCGCGCCCTCGACGAGGCGGACTCGACCATCGTTCAAGTTCCCAAATCTCAGCAGGCGGCTGCGCGCGCCGCGGCGGCCGCCGGTGCCGGCGCTCGTGCCGGTGCCGCCGTCAACGGCGGCGCCGGCGGCGGCAAGCCCTTCGAGGTGTTTGCGCCGCCGCCGCCGCGTGCGGGTGGCGGTGGGGGCTTCGGCAGCGGCGGCATGTCGTTCGACGTGCTGGTGCCACAGCAGCGTGTCGGAGGTGGTGGCGGCGGCATGGCGTTCGAGGTGCCGCAAGGAAGCCTGGCGCTGCAGCGCGCGCGCAGCGATGGGTTCGCGCCCGATTCGTACCGGTCGGCGCCGTTCGCTTCGGCGGCGCCGACGCCGCCACGCCTGGCGCACGAGGGATCGCGTGAGCAACTCCAGGCCATCCAGGCGATGCAGCAGGCCCACCAGGCGGAGCTGCGCGATAAGGAGGCGGAGCTGCGCGATAAGGAGGCGGAGCTGAAGCATGCGTACGAGCGACTCAAGCAGGCGGAAGCGCACGCGCTGCGCCTCGAGCGCGAGAGCCTCAGCCAGAGTGGTCGGGACGACGACGAGCCGGGGGCAGGGCGTACTCCTCAGCGGAAGAGCGTCCGCGCGCCGTTGGCGGCGGCGGCGGTGGCTGGCGGCGGCGGCTCGCCCGTTGGCTTGGGCGCTCGGCGCTCGGTCAGTTCCGGCGCGCTTGCCTCGTGGCCCCCGGCTGCACAGGCCCTGATTCGCGATCTCGAGGGTGAGCTCGAACTGGCGCAGGCGCGCGCGGAGGCACAGGAGGACGTTCTCAAGGCGATGGCCGCCGAGCATAGCCAGCTGCACGCACACCTCTCGAAGCTCGAGGCCTCCCGAGCCGGCGGCGGGCGCGGCGACGGTAAGGCGGGTGGCAGCGCCAGCCCGGGCGGCGGTGCAGACGATGCGGAGCACGACAGTTGGACCCTTGGTGCCTTCTTGGCCTCGCTCGGCTTGAATGACACGCTAGCTGAGGCGATGCTCTCCGCGCACCGCGAGAATGTCGAGGGGTGGACGTGGTTCGCGCCTACAAGCTCGAGGGGAGGCTCGAGGGGAGGGCGTGTGAACGAGCTCGAGTTTGTGCTGCAGTTGGCCGCCAAGGGTGGCGGCGCGGCCGCGGGGCGCAAGGCGCTCGTCGACTTGCTGGGCAAGGGCGGCGCTCTCGAACGACTCGCGACGAAGCTGTGGAGTGGCATCGAGCAGCTCAAGAAGAATGAGGCGCACACAGGGGCCGAGCTGCAGTCCAAGTTCCTGCAGGAGGGGGCAGGCATGCTCTCTTACGGCGGCCTCTCCACCTTCTACGGCGGCCTCGAGGCCATCGTGGGCGCGCCCGACCCCAACGTCGGGGAGGCTATGGCCAAGGAGCACACGCAGCGCGCGGATGCGGACGCGTGGTTCACGGCGGGCAATTACGGCATCCGCACCACGAGTGCGATCGAGTGGCGCTTCGTCACGTGCCCCGAGCAGGGCCCCGACGGCGGTGCCAAGAAAGGCAACCAGGGCGGCATGCCTGCCTGGCCACAAGAGACCAAAAACCTGACGGCGGTGCGCGACGGCGGGGTGGAGGTCTCCATCCAACGGCAGCCGCTCGCCGTCGATGCACTCGCCGCCGCCACCGGTGCCCGCAACGCGAGATTGCGCGAGCTCAAGGAACCCGAGCTCCGCATCGAGGAAGCGTTTGGTGCGCGCCTGTACACTGGCCCTTGCTTCTTCAAGTACAACTCGGTGCGCTGCTGCCCTCTGGTTGCCTCTAATTGCCCTCTGATTGCCCATGAGTGCCTCCGAGCCCTCTGATGGCGCCTTTAAGTGCGTCATCTTCAAGTGCGATTCGGTGCGCTGGTTGCCTGCTGTTGACGACGCTGTTCATGACGCTGCTCATGACGCTTCCCCCTTCCCTTTCCACAGGTGCTGCGCGGCGTCAACTCCGACGTCCCTGCCCTTCGCAAGCAAATGCTCGAGCTCACGTGCGCGCCGGCCGTTTTCTCCGAGTATCAGCGCAGCCTCTCCACGCCGCGCGGTGCGGGCGGACCGGCCGGCGGCGACTTCGCCTTCGAGCGCGCGCGCTCAAAGGCTAACGTGTACACGACCACGATGCATGCCATCAACTCTTCGATCGTCAAGCTCTCGAAGCTAACCTATGCATGCAAAGTCTACCGCGGTATCAGCGGGCGGGTGTTGCCCGAGCAGTTCTGGAAGGCGAACGAGTACGGCGTGCGCGGCGGCATCGAGGCCGCCTTCATGTCGACCACCGTCGACCGTGAGGTCGCTCTCAGCTACGCCCAGGGCTCAAGTGCTGGCGCGAGCACCGCGCTCACCCCCGGCTTCGTCTTTGAGATACAGCAAGGTATGGTGGACCGCGGCGCTGAGATTGGGTTCCTCTCGCAGTACCCTCATGAGCGTGAGATCGTCTTCGCCCCCCTAGCGGGCTTTGAGGTGAAGCACACGCGTGTCGAAGGCCAAGTCCTTGTGGTGGCGGTGGGGCTCTCGGTCAACCTGACGGCGCAGACGATCGAGCAAGCGATCGAGAAGCGGCGCAAGCTCGTGCGTGACATGTGCGAGCACCTTGTCGTCTCGTCTAAGGTGCGAATCCGAATCCCTGATGCCCCTGAGGGAATGCTCCTCTCTCCCCCCCCCCTTCCTTGACCCCCCCCTCCTTGACGTGTCAAATGGATTGGGACTCTGAGTGTGCGCCTCTGGTTGCCTCATGACTTGCGCCCGTCGTCTTCTCGTCGCAGGTCTCTGCGGCACGCAAGGAGGAATGGTCGCTGCTGCGCGATGGCATGGGCGATGCTGCCCTAGAGGCAGCCGACGGTTTCCTTCGCGGGATGGTACCCGCCATCGCCGGGCGCGAAGCAGCACACTACAATCTGAACGCCAATTTGCTGCATGCGATTGACGAAGCCGTGAGCGCGGCCGAGGCAGTCGAGGCTTGGAGTATGGGCATCGAGGCGCTGCTTGCGAACTGGTCCGCGCAAGAGAAGGAGGCCAAGTCACTGGGCATGCTGCTCCGTGTGGAGTCGCTCGATCTGACCAGGCGAGATCTCGATCTGACTGCCGCATACGGTTGCGCGGCGCTCGTGTACCTGAGCGAGAATCTGCAGACGCTCATCCTGAGCGAAAACCCTCTCGGCGATGCGGGGGTGGCTTCCATCGGCACGGCGCTCGCTGCCAAGCCGCGCGCGACCCTCACGAACCTTATACTCGACCGCACCGGAGCTGGAGAGCGGTCCGCACGCGTAATGACGCGACTCGTGGCGACACACCCGACGCTGCGCAAACTGCAGCTCAGATCGAACGTGGCGCTCGACCAGGAGGCCAAGGACCAGATGCTCCTCGCCGAGCGCCAGCGCGACACGAAGCGCAAGCAGGCAGGCCTGCCCAAGGACCTCACCCTGATCCTGTAATCAGCAGCATGCAATCAGCAATCCGCATACCCAAGGATCACATCCTCGCACTCTCGCCCCTCTCGCGGCCTGATTCTCACTCGGCCGTAGCGCCGGAGACGTACTGAGTTGTGTTGCGTGTTGGCCAAGCATGGTGTTAGCTTTCGGGGGTGCTAAACGCATCGTGCGCGATCGGGCGTGCGGGGCGTCCCGTGTATCGAGGTTTCGTGAGCGCGCGCGGATTCATTCCGGATACGGCGGTAACGCCGCTATATCGTACGGAGATCTATATAACCTATAACGTCGGACACGCGGCGCGCGAAGCGTGAAACGTTATCGATCGAGCAGCGGAGCGGCCGCACTCACCTCATCATCCGCGCGCGACGGCGGACACTTCCGGGGCGGCGGATACACACATGACAGTCCACAGTGATGCGGCATGCACACGCGGACAGCCGGGCCCGATGGCGGCTTTTTCCTGTTTCCATTCGTGGTTCCGTTTGTTGAGTTCCCCCCCCAGCCAGTCGAACCTCACCGCTCACGTTTGGAGATCGAACCTCACGTCGACGCCCCTAGACGCCCCTCACTCGACCCACCGCCGTCAGTCATCACCGAACATCCTCGACCCGTTTATCCGAACAGCCCGGAACGGACTACGCTCTACGGTTAGACGACCGGATCGGATTCGGGATTGCTCTAGTATCTTCAATGGCCAGAGGTGAAGTGAGTGAACCCACACGTCAGCCTTCGCGTCTGCCCACCGCAGCCTTGTGAGTCGATTCAACAAAAGGCGACGATGGGTGCCGACCGGGCCGTGGTCGTGGGCTCCCTGCCTGCCGAACGGGTCGGCCCCGTGCGATCAAGCTGTGGAGTGCCTGCGTGGGCGTTGCAAATCTCTCGTACAGAAGCGAGTCCTTCTGCTGCTCCTTGTCGAGGAGCGTCAGGCAGGCATTGGCCTGCGCGGAGTAGAGGCGGAGACGCATGGCATTCACGTTGAGGTCGCGGTCTCGATCGTATTCGACACCGTCGGTCTCCCATTGCTGCTTGGCAAGTGCGATCGCTTGCTCGTGCTCCTCGATGAGGCGTGATCGTCGCTCCTCGAATTCCTGGCCGAGCCGGCCGGTGATCTCGAGCTCGATCTGCTTACACTTGAGCTCCATCGATCGCTCATTGCGAAACACGCGCTCGTCGGCGCTCTCGATGGCGCTGCTCGCGTGCACCACAGCCGAGCTCGCAGCTTCCCGCGCTGATGCGAGCAGCTCGTGCAGGTCCGACAACTCGAGCTGCTGCGAGGAGATGGTCGCCTTGAGCTCGTTCAATCTCCGTTGCAGCACGCGGTGAGCCTGCTGCGCCACCGTACTCGCCACATGCACTCGGAACCAGACGCAGAGTGAGAGCTTCATGATCCGCAGCTGCCTGTCGCGCGCATTGCGGGCTCGAGAGCACCTCGCATGAGCCCAGCTCCTCCAGCTCGCGCACGCGTGCCATAAGGTGTCGGCCCTGCACTCATGCTGGAAACGGCGCACGGCAAAGAGCACCTTGCGCCGGAAGCAGGTAATGGCTCGAAGGCGGATCGTCCACGCATTCAGAGCGAGCCGCAGGCGAGGCTGATAGACCAATGCCGTGGACCTCGAGAGCCTTCCTAGCCTCGCTCGAAGGAAGTACAGCCATGATTCGAAGGCTCGAAGCTGCCCATGTCGAATCCACACCAGGAGCGCATAGTTGATGAGGGTGATGCCTTTCGTGCACGCTTTCCAATTTTTGAGCGCACGACGTGCGCCACTCCCGCACCATGCGAGTACAGCTGCGAGCACCATGTGGCGCGTGCTCTTTCGGCTCACTGCGCGCTCCGTCCACTTCCTCACAGCCTGTCGCAGATTCTGACAGCGTAGCGACTCAACGGATTGCGCCAAGATGAAGCGCATCGCGGCGAGCCGTTGCAAGAACTCAAGCCAGGAATTGAGCGCCCTCCTCTCGCCGCTCTGCACCCATGCGCTGATCGCACGCGTGACGAGCGTTGCACTCGGAGTGGCACGTACCTCAAGCGTCGCATTCCACAGCGTGCCCGTCCAGCTGTTCAGCGCCCGACGCAACGTCGTGCGTGCCAAGCTCGCGAGGTAGCCACGCAGCCACGATCGGCGCTGCTCTCGCTCGAGAACTCGAGCTCGCCAGCTGTGAAAGGCTCGCCGGCTGCCTGTCCCTTGCCACTCCAAGATGGCTGAGATGAGCATTCGGCGCACCCGTGCCCGCCGATCCATGTGTGCCATCCAAGCGTTGAGCGCCCGTCGGATGCCCTGGTGGCAGAACGCGGCGATCGCGTGCGCCAGGATGCGCCGCACTTCCGAACGGACGTCGATAAGGTAAATCCAGGAGCTCAGTGCGCGCCTCTCGCCACGCTGCACCCATGCAGCCACTGCGCGCCGCAGCTGTGCATCCTTCACTTTACCCATCCAGAGCCCATGAAGAGCATGATCCACGAACTTGCGCCACGCTGTCAGCGATCTGCGCTCGCCGCGCTGCACCCACCCTGCTAGCGCAACACCCAAGAGGGATTCTTTGCGGGATGTCGCAATCCAGCTGTTGAGCGCACGGCGTGTTACGAGTGATGCGAGGCTTGTGAGGCAACCCCGCAGCCGCCTGCGCATGCGGCCGTGCCGAGACGAGATGGTTGCGCGCCAGGTGTTCAGAGCTTGTTTGCATCCGCTCTGCAGCAGGCAGTTGGCCGCGGCCCTGCACTTCTCAGCTGCGAGGCGGACGGCGTTCCATTTCCTCCACGCGCGGTGCACACCACCGCCTTGCCACGCGCGCAAGGATGCGACGAGCCTTCGGCGTAGCCTCGTCGCATCGCGTCCAAGTAAACGCATCCAGGCGTTGAGTGCTAACCTCTCGGGGCGACGGCGAAGCGATACTATCGTCAGAGCCATCACGGACTGCCGCGTCGAACGCAGGTACGTGAACCCCATCCAGCTCGCCAGAGCGCGACGCTCGCCACGCCGCTGCAGGCTTGTGATGGTACGGAGCGCGGTCACTCGAAACCGCTGAAGCTCCTTCCAGCTGCCGAGCGCTTGTCTCATCGCCCGCTTCTCGGGGAGCAACTGAGAGACGAGCTGTCGATTCCGCGACCACGAGCACCAGTAGTGCATCGCCCGTCTGCACCCGCGCGAGTTCCGCACGCGAATGCGCACGGCAATCTGTAGCTGCTCGATCTGGAACGCCTCGCGCCGCTGCTCTTCCTCGCGCTCCAGCTCCTGACAGAGAATGCTCTTCTGCAGGCTCGCGATGCCCAATTCATCCTGCATCGAATTGAGTTCGGACTGCAGGTCGATTTGCAAGGCCTTGACGCGGGTTGTCGCTGCCGTAGCCACTTGCCGGAGCTGGATGCGCAATCGCTCCGTCTCTGCATTTGCTGCGATCAGCTGTGAGCGCAAACATGGGCGCACGCGGTCAAGGCTCAAGGCGCACTTCGTTGAAGGTGTTCTAGAGGACGTGTGCACAAGCTTACCTCTCGATCACTCTGAATGATCAGCCGCTGCAGATGCTCATGGCTCTCCGCATTGGACAGCGAGCTCGGCTGCGCGCGGGTGAGCATGTTGCTGTCGACGTCGCAACGCAGTCCACACCGCAACCGCGGAGACGAGGGTCGGATGGTAAGAGACCCTCACACCGTTCAGTATTCGTTTTCTTTCCATTTTTGGCACACGCGCCGGAGCCGAGCCGAGCCGACGACTTACCAGTTCCCAGTGTACTCCTTGTTGTTATGCTAGCCTCACAGGAGACCACCGGATCGCGTTTGTGTCCTCGAGGCTAACCCACCCTCCTTCGCTTGCCGAGTGCTCCCGGCTGGAAAAAGCCGCGCTTCTGCAGCATGCGCGCCGCACGGAACACCTCAATGCGTGGCGTCGCAGCTGCAGCTCCACCTGCTTCGGCTGCACCGGCTGCTTCGGCGGCAGTCGCCGCACCGCCCGCTCGCTCGCCTGCCGAGGCCGAGGGGGCCTGCGGCACGCGCGCAGCGCGGCGGAGCGCGCGCACGGCCCGCTTACGCGCCTTGTTCGTACGCCAGCCGCCACAGAACCAGATGCTGTGGAACGGCGCATCGGCGTGGCCGGTGCCCTCGGGATGGACGAAGGCGTACCGCCGTCTCGGGCATACGTAGAAGACGCCCGCGCGCCGCTCGAGCGAGCGCCGCCCGCGGACCAACGGCTGTCGCGCTGTCGCGAGCGTTCGTAGGAAGTCTCGCCAGTAGTCTGTACCCGCGACCCACGCGGGCAGCAGCAGCAGAAACGGCACGGGCGGCGCGCACGTTCCGAGGTAGCGGAGCAGCTTCGCCTGAGGAAAGGCATCCATATTAGGAAAGGCATCCAGCGCCCATTCAGGACCCATGCAGGGCCAACTCAATGCCGATCAGCGTGCAATCGGCATGCAATCGGCATGCAATCGGCATGCAAATGACATGCAATCAGCGTGCAATCAGCGTGCAATCAGCGTGCAACCAGCGTGCACTCGGCGTGCAATCAGCGGCGGCGCGTCACCTTGTGGTCTCCCGAATAGGGAGGGTTGGTGAGGAGAAGGTCATGCGCTGGCACGCGCCGCGCCTCCACAGCCGCGTAAAAGTCTGCATTCTCGTTGAGCACGCGCCCGGACGCACATCCCAGCGCCACAAGCGCCCTCCGAACGGCACCCTGGCAATAGTATGGATCGTAGACCCACAGCTCTCGCAGCGCGGCCGCCGCGGCGGTGTCGTCGTCGTCGGCACCGTTGCTGCTGCAGCTGCCGCGACGAGTCGAGGCCGCCACATCCAGCGCCCGGCAGCGCAGCAGCGGCATCACATCAGCGAACGCGTCGGCCGGCGTCTCAAAGTGATCTAGGTAGTCCGTCTCGAATGCCCACTGTGCCAGGAAGTGGTGATGACGCGCGTGCTGGCGCTTGGCGATGAGTGCGAGGATAGCATGGACTGCATGCTGTGTCTCTGCCGGCCCACCTGCGCACGTCACCATACGCTCCGAGGCGCTCGCCTGCAGGTGATCCACTTCGATGGACGCGCCGGTCTCATCGCGCAGCGCTCGGATCTCCTTGCCGCCGTTTCCGATGAGTGCACCGGCCGCGCCAGTTTCTAACATCACACGCACGGACCAGGGTGCATCGGGCGCGAGCCGCGACTCGGCGCGTAGCAGGCGCGCCACCTCTGTGTAGGCCTCGGCCACACTCGTCTGTGAACCGCCGAGGTTGACAGAGCGCCAGCCATTTGCTGGCTGCTGCCCTAACTGAATCTTGGACACCCCCGTGGCCTCCTTGAGGCCACGCAGCGTCGCGCCACCGCGCCCGATGAGGCAGCCCGCTAGCCCGGCCGGAACGCTGAGCGTGAGGTCCACGTGGGACCGCCCGCCCGTGACCACCATGCTCGCGCTTCCAGACCGCACCGCACCGCCTAAGGACGAACTGTGAACCACTACCCAGATACTTGTAATTGTCAACGCGGGCTTTTACCACGTGGCATTTCTACATATACGCGGCGCAGGACTCACAGCTGCACTCTCGAGCGCGACGAGACAGCCTTTTCCAGCACGTCGATCCCCGTATGGCGTCTAGAGTACTTTTGTACCCATGGGCCTGAGATCCGCATCATGCCTCTTCACATCATGCCTCGTCGCCCTACGCGTACCCGCACGCAAAAGCCGCCAGCGTACGCGCGCGGCGTGCCTACTCTCTCAGAGAAAGGCGCCGATGGGTCGGCTCGAGTGGCGCGTGTACCTCTTCGGGACGGGTGGCGGCACGTAACGTGCGAAGGCGATCGAGTCCCATGTCCCCTTGGCATTCATACGCTTGGCTGTGAAGGCCTCGGGCTCCCAGGAGGGCGTCTGCGCCGGGATGAGCACCGAGTGCCCCGAGGCCCACCCCTTGCGGCGGGCCTCGGTGGCGCGCAGCACGCGGACGGTCTCGTGCAGGCCCGTCTGAGTCGCCATCTCGAGAGGCGTCTCACCGTCGAGGAGGGGACCGTTCTTCGCCCATTGCGACGCTCCGAGCGACATAAGCATCGTGATGTTCTCGAGGCGCTCGTTGGACGCGGCGATGTGCAGCGGCGACATGCCCTGCCGATCCACCTGCCGCAGGTCGGCGCCCGCGCCCTTGAGCAGTTGCAGCTTTTTCGGCCCGTCGCCCTTGCCATCGGCAGCTGCTTTGTGAAGGGGCGTACTCCCATTCGCATCCTTCACGTTCACGTTCGCGCCCGCCGCGATCAGCAGCCGCACATTCTCCGCGTCCCCGTGCGACGCAGCGTACATGAGCGGCGTCCACTCGAACGGCAAGGCCTTCTCCTCCAATCGAGAGAGCCAGTCGACGTTGGCCGCGGCAACCTGGCGAGCGTCCTCGGCGGCCTGCACGGCCTCCGCCTCCGCCTCCGCCTCCGCCTTCGCCTTCGCTGCCACCGCAGCCGCCTCCGCTGCGGCCGCCTCCGCGGCAATCTCATCGGGAGTCGGCTTGCCTTTCTTCGGAGCGGGCTTGCCACCTGCAGCTGCGGCCGCTGCTTCGGCGGCGGCGGCAGCGGCGGCGGCGGCAACCTGCGCCTTGGCCGCCTCACGCGCCTCGATGCGAGCACGCACGGATGCGACTGCCGCAGCCGCCAAACTCCCATCGAGCATGCCCTTCAGTTCATAGTACGTCTGCTCCTTGCGATCGTACAGTTTGCCGGCGGCGTAGTGCAGCGGGCTTGGAGGGAAGAGCTCGAGCTTGGGCGCCAGCGCAGAACGACCGGGGCCTCGATCAATCGGCGCTGCACTCTTCGGGCGCGGCACTACCGTCTGCGGCTTTGGCAGCGGCTGCTCATCCTCCTCGACGCCTAGGAGGTGGACTGGGACGCAGCGGTACTTGCTGGTGATTCGTGTGGGCGCAAAATTCGCCGCGGCAGTGGCCGGCCGCCTACGGCGAGTCGACTGTACCGTGACGTTCGCATCTGGCATTGTGACCGCCTTGGCCGTAGGGGTGGAGGCAGCAGCGGTAGACGCGGACGCGGACACGGACGAGGAAATGGGTACGGAGGAGGACCTCGGCGCCATGAACCTCGCGGCCAACCGTCAACTCAACTGTGCGTCGACCGTCGGGAGCCATCTGAACGGCAGTGAACTTGGGGTCGGGATACATGTATGTCTTGTCATATCATTTCATGACTTCGTTGTGTTTCACGGCAGCCCGTGCCCTGGGCGACGTGCGTCGCGCCACTCGCAATGACGAGCCACCGCATCAGCAGCAGCGGCGACAGCAGCAGCAGCAGCAGCAGCAGCAGCGCCAGCAGCACCAGCAGCACCAGCAGCACCAGCAGCACTAGCAGCACCAGCACCAGCACCAGCACCCGCGCCGCTCCGCGCGCCATCCGCCCGAGGCCATCGAGTGGCATAGGCCGCCGACGGCTCTCGGACGGCGTGCGGGACGTGTGGACGGAGCTCGGGTACGACGCGCAGTCCGGCGCGATCTCGGCCGAGGACCTCTCGCTTGGGCTCGCGCGCCTCGGGCTGCCGAGCTCGATGCTCGCCGTGCGCCAAATCTTTGCCGAGGCCGGCAAGGACGCGGACGATGGCGTCTTGGAGTACGCCGAGCTGCTCGGCTACGTGCGGCGGCGAGAGGACGAGATCATGGATTCGTTCGCACGGCTGACGCCTCGGCGCACGCTCGCGCGCATCTCGACGGACGCGATCGCCTTCGCCGACCTCAAGGAGTCGCTCTCGCGCCTCGGCGTGCAAGCCTCTGACCGAGAGATCGCCGTGTTCCTCGCCCAGCTCGACGGCCAGGGCAGTCAGCGGGGCGGCGAGCTCGGGCTGCATGAGTTCGCCACGTTCGTGTACCGCCTGCCGCGCGTGGATGTGGCCGCCGCCTTCGAATCGTGGCTCGCCGCGCGCGGCGGCGGCCTCGACACCGGCGCGGAGCCGGGCCAGGTCCACTCCTCGACGGTGGAATCGACGACGGCTTCGAGCGAGGCGGTCTTCCTCGCAGGTGCTGTCGCGGGCGTGATCTCGCGCACGGCGACGGCGCCGCTCGATCGGCTCAAGATGCTGATGCAGGTGGGTATCAAGTGGGCACCGCAGCGACCGATTGGTGTCGTCGGTGGCCTGCGCGCCATCTACGCTCAAGGCGGCTTCCCCGCCTTCTTCCAAGGCAACACCGCCAATGTGGTCAAGGTGCGCGCTGAGGTGCTGGCCTCAGATTGCCACTAGAGTCGCAGGGAATGGCCGCCGATGGCCACTGATCGCCACTGATGGGCACTGTGATGGGCACGAATGGGCGCAGGTGATGCCCGAGAGCGGCGTGATGGCCTTCAACGCCTCTAATTGCCACTGATTGCAGGTGATGCCCGAGAGCGGTGTCAAGTTTTGGGCGTACGACCATGCGAAGATGCTTCTCTGTGTCGACCCTCGCCACCCTCGCGTCTTTGAGCGATTGCTCGCGGGCGCGTGCGCGGGCGCGGCGTCGTGCGTGGCCATCTACCCCTTAGAGGTGCCGCTGATGGTCCCTGAGTGACACTGATGGTCACAAATTGCCTCTGATGCCCTCCGATTGCCGTTGATGGTCTCTGATTGCCGTTGAAGGTCTCTGATTGCCGTTGATGGCCTCTGATTGCCGTTGATGGCCTCTGATTGCCGTTGATGGCCTCCCTCCTCAGGTGGCCAAGACACACATTCACATTCACACTCCCTCCTCAGGTGGCCAAGACGCGCCTGGCGGTGGCCACTCCAGGCACGTACGAGGGGCTCGGCCACTGCCTTCGCTCCTCTGTCCGTGCGGAGGGCCTCAGCGCATTGTACAAGGGCCTCGGCGCCTCCCTCATTGGCATCATCCCCTTCTCTGCGGTGGACCTTGCGCTCTATAATACGTTCAAGGCCGAGTTGCGCTACCATCGGCGCTCGGAGCCGGGCACGCTCACGATGCTCGGGTGACTGCCACTGATTGCACGCTCACGATGCTCGGGTGACTGCCACTGATTGGTCACTGTGGCTACTGATGATCGACCGCGCGAATTGGCACTGTGAATTGGCACTGTGAATTGGCACTGTGAATTGGCACTGTGAATTGGCACTGTGAATTGGCAGGTGCGGTGCGCTCTCTTCGAGCCTGGCGCAGCTGGCCACATACCCGCTAGCCCTCGCGAAGACGCGTCTGCAGGCAAGTGCTATGCCCGGGTTCGTCATCCATCTGCGTGCATGCGCTCACTACGGCGCCTCCTCCCCCTCCCCACAGGCGAGTGGTATGCCCGGGTTCGTCGCCCAGTACGATGGGCTCATCGATTGCCTCGTGGACACGGTGCGCTGAGCGCACGCTGAGTGCGCGCTGAGCGCTGAGTGCGCGCTGAGTGCGTTCTCATGGCGCTCTGATGGGCAGGTGCGCAAGGACGGACTCAAGGGGCTGTACCGAGGCATTGTGCCCAACCTGCTCAAGGCGGTGCCTTCGATCTCGATCTCGTATGTCGTCTTTGAGAACACGAAAGCAGCGCTCACACTGCGAGGATGGTCCAGGCTAGCGCCCGACTACGAGCGTTGAGCACTGCAGCAGCTCGCAGGTACACGTGTGCGAGACAGGCCTCGGCGTTGGGGCACACCGTGTGCTCTCGACCTCTCGTGCATGACGCTACTCAGTCAGCCATCAACACGGGTATCGGATGTGCGTGTTACCCATTGCGCATCGGGTGGCTGTATGGTGCAAATGGAGCACTCCTCTTAACGTCTTAAGGCGTGTTTCACGCGCCCCGCGCCGTGTGTATGCACAGTCATTATGTGTTTCGCAGTACTCTGTATCTGTAATCTGCGCCAGCCGGGTCCCCTCAGTGTCCCCTCGTACAGTACTTTGTGTCGCCTCCCATATCCGGCATATGCCCATAAAAGGCGAACAAAGGCGAACTACTCACTCAGTTTGTAATCAGGGTATGAGGAAGGGGTGCAAATCAAGATATTAATCCCTCGCCCCTACCCCCTTGGGTAAATCACTCAGTTTGTAATCAGGGTATGAGGAAGGGGTGCAAATCCAGATATTAATCCCTCCCCTACCCCCTTGGGTAAAAGTACACCTTTTCAAGGAAACCCTTTCACGAAGTGGCCATCATCGATCATGCGACGAGACCACGAGAGCGAGTCGAGATAGTCTGCGTCGTCCGGCATCGCAGCGAAAGACTGGATGCCCGCGAGCAAGGCTCGAAAATTGGCCCGCGCGCCGGCCTCTCCTGAGCCAGCAACCGCCTCGACAGAGCAGCCTGCTGCCGCCGCCGTCAGCACGGTTCCGGATGACGACGGCACCACGGACTCCCGAGGAGCTTCTACGGCTGCGCCCGCCACGACGGCCTTGACCCCATTGCCAGTGGTGGTGCAGCAGCCAGCCAGCATCGGCGAATCCGCCCATGGCTACCGCCGCGCCCAGGGCGACACGGTCGACCTATCGGACGAGCCACGCGTGCACCATCTGCTCCTCCGGAGGCGGATGGCGAAGAAGAGTCACGAATTCGCAAAGGCGGACGCGCTGCGTGACGAGCTGCGGCGCGAGTGCGGCGTCGAGGTGTTCGACAAGACTATGATTTGGAAGGTGATCGGCAGCCTAGGCCACGTGCCCTTGCCAAACGGGCAAGAGTCCGGCCGTCCAGCACAGTCGGCTCCGCTGCCGAGCGCTGCGGTAGATGCGAAGAAGCTGCGCAAAAAGGAGCGGAAGGCCGCCAAGAAGGCGGCTGCCAAGGTGGCAGAGGCGCCCATCTCCTCGGGCTTTGGGCACTCGATGCTGCTCAAGATGGGCTGGAGTCAGGGCAGTGGACTACGCGAGGGTGCGATAGCGATGCCATTGAAGCCCTTACCAGCTTCCGAGCGAAGGTTGAAGCAGGACGGCGACGACGGCGACGCCGGTGCCGAAGCCTCGTCAACCTCGAAGGCGGAGTTCAAGGCGGAGATGCGCTCGGTCGGAAAGCGCAAGGCACCCTATGAGGCCACGGAGAGGAACGCTCCCCCTGATCCAAGCGCGAGCCAAGGCGCGAACGGTGCGATTGCCGAGGGTGATGAGCCGGTGCCCCCCAAGAAGCAGAAGCTCAACGGCAAGGCCATGGCGAGGCTCAAGCGGAGGGCAGAGCGCGAGGCGGCCGAGAAGCGGGCCGGGGTGCAGCCGGGCGCCGTGGCGGGCTCAGTGGCGGGCGTCCTGTGCTCATCTTACATCTAGGCTGGCCTAACGCCTAAGGCTGCAGCCCCACGAAGTCGGCTTTGGGGGATTTGGGCGCAGCAGAACGGTTGGGCCCTGAGTCCCAAATCCGGTCTAATACACGATCGTGTCTTGATCGTTCAACTTAATAGCTCAGCTTTCTTTTTTTTATTTAAATGATTCCCAACATCCCAAGAATCGACAACTATCAACAATCCGACCAATCTATGAATCTATGTGCGCGGATCGAGGGCGCGACATGCGATCCGTGCCGCTGTCCTCGCGATCGTCGGCCATCGCGAGTCTGATACAGGGGAACAGGGCGGAAGGGGTTCGCATCGTGTTCTGATCGTGTTGGGCGGGACCGGCGAGCAGTTTTGCAACATTGCAGAGTACATGTGTAGCAAGTGTCGTACATTTGCTCATTTCGTCAATTTTAAAGTGCTCGAGAGCGTACGAATAGGGGAATACGGAGCTATGTGACACTGTTGAGATTTTTAGTGTAGTACGAGGCGGTGGGTCGACTGGAGTCTTGGACCATTGGTGTTTGCCCTGTTACTGTAAAGGAGCCTGTTTCAAGTCGACACGACTCGGTAAAAACCGAGTCCGAGAGGCGAGAGTGGCGCGAGTGGGTTGGACGCCGCTCGCCGGTTTTTCAATCCCGGCAAGATTTCCCATTTCCCGGTAGCCCGCCGCTGAACCATAGAATTCTAAGTTTCGCTTGGCCCTGGAGGCTTACTTAGAATTCACAGACGAAACTTGACGAAAGTGATCTTGTTTGGATCTGTCATCCAAATTCGTCAACGGTTCATTTTTTCGGAGGTCCGACTTAAAATCTGAATAAATTTCCAACAAAATAAGTTACCGCCGTCGGTCTGAACGTCGGCGTGTCCGAAAAAAAACAGCCGACGGCGCAGGCGCCGGCTTTCGTGATGAGCCCGATGCGGTCTTCGTGTTTGCGCGTCGTCTGCGCCCTGGCCTTCGTGGCCAGTGCGATAGGCGTCTCGCCGCCGCCGCCGAGCCCCGAGCCATCGCCGCCGCCGCCGCCCTCGCCGAGGCCGCCGCCGCCTTCACCCGTGAAGTTTCCGCCCTCGCCACCATCCCCGCCGTCGCCGCCGAGGCCTCCGCCGTCGCCACCTTCGCCGGCGCCGAGGCCCCCGCCGCCATCGGCGGAACCGTTTCCGCCGCCGCCGCCGAGCCCCGGAAATCCGGAGCCCTCGCCGCCGCCACTGATACCGCCGTCGCCCTATCCCCCGCCTTCACCGCCGAGGCCCCCACCGCCGCCGTCCCCGTACCCCCCGGGCGTGAGTTTCTCGTGCACCAACACGTGCTCCGCTTGCTACTACGATGGGTGCTACGGCAGGTACATGTACTACGCGGCCCAACAGGTTGATAATCGGTGGTGTAATGCTCAGGCATCCTGTTCCTACGATTCATCTACCGGATTCTACTACTACTCCGCTGGTTCTAGCGCCAACAACGGCATCTGTGAGGATGGCGGCCCTGGTTCGGAGTACTCGGCCTGCGCTGTGGGCACCGACTGCGCCGACTGCGGCGGCGAGCCTCGACGGGTCTACCCTCCGCCCTCGCCGCCTCCGAGCTCGCCGCCGCCGTTTTGGTGGCCGAGGCCCCCGTCTCCGCCACCGCCACCGCGACCGCCACCTTCGCCGCCTAAGCCACCCCCCCCGCCGCCATCGCCATCGCCGCGGCCCTCCCCTCCGCCCCCCCGCTCGCCTCCACCCCCGCCTTCGCCGCCTTCGCCGCCTTCGCCGCCACCGGTGCCACCGCAGCCTAGAACACCAAGGCCTCCCCCACCGCCGCGCCCCTTTTCCCCTGAGCCATCGCCGCCGCCACCGCCACATCCTTCGCCTCCGCCACCGCCTTCACCGCCGAGGCCTCCATCGCCGCCGCCAGCGCCTCCCCCTCCACCGCCACCGCCTTCGCCTTCGCCGCCACCAAACTGGTGGCCGAAGCCGCCTCCGCCCCCATCGCCGCCAGCCTCTCCGGAGTCACCGCCGTCGCCGCCGCCGTCGCCGCCGTCGCCGCCAGCTCCGCCAATGCGTCCGCCGCTCCCGCCCA
>PJAB01000687.1:0-22104 GCA_002887195.1 Chrysochromulina parva | reverse complement strand
TCGCCATGGCCGCGAGGATTGGGTTCAATGTGGCTGGTCTTGCCTCGGCCTCGGGCACACTCGCGGCGCTCAACGAGGCGGTCTTCGCGACGCCGGCCACGGCGTCGCGAGGGGCGGCCTCGGTGTCGCGGAGCAGCCTCACGAGGGGTGGTGGCATGATCCGACCGGGACACTGACGTGCGGCGCGCGCATAGACGAGGTGGGCGAGATGGGCGTCGTGATGGGCAACAGATATCCAACTGCCGCCACAACGGCGCGCGCATAGACGAGGTGGGCGAGTGAGGCCGGTCGGTCCGCCCTTCTGAGGGCAATGCTGATGCTCGGGCTTTGGCATCGTGTGTGGCTGTTTCGTGTGCTGGTGTGTGCTGTGGTGCCAAGAGATAATCGTGTGCCAGTCAGTGCAGTCAGCTGGTCGTGCTGCCGGAGTGTCGCGTGCATGGGGCATGGGCCACAGCAGGCTGCAGGGGCCACACGGCGACACCGGCGAGTGTGCTGCTGCTGGTTTCAAGGGGACGTCTTTCATTCACAGTCGCCACTGCGCACTTTCACAGGGGGCGCTCTCAACTCACACTCTCGTTTACGAGCACCGTGGCGGACCCGGCCGCCGCGGGTGCAGAGGACGAGAGTCCTCTGGCGGACCACGATGGGGAGGACCCAGACGACAACGACCTGCGAACCACGTTGCTCGCACCTGGTTCCAGATTATTGAGCCTTCCTCATTGGTCCACCTTTGCCCCACTCGTTGATGCTGGCCGCTCCGCCGCCGGAAAGGGCGGCGTTTTCGCAAGACACGAGACGTTCGTGCTGCCGTGCGACTACGGGTGCGCAGGTGCCCGCGGATCTGGCAAAAGTAAGCAAGGACTCTCCGACGTCATCCACAGATTTGAGCTCACACAAGCTCTTTCGGCTCCTCTCAACGACCAGATTCGACAGGCCTCCCTCGAGATGGAGGCGGCGGCCGATGGTGCTGGCGGCGAGGGGTACAATGGAGAGCGGAAGACCAATTGGGGCGGCTACCAAAGTTCAACGACGATTTTCGAGGGGTGTGAGGACCAGAGCGAGTACGCGCGGCTACGCGGATGCCGGCAGGTGCACGAAATCGCGAGCTTGGCGATGGAAGTTATGGGTGAGGCAGCGGAAGGCAGAGAGAGTCTCTATCAGTACCCGGACGAGTCGAGACGACCACGCGCAGGTGAGCTGCACTCGGCCTACGCTTGGCTCAACGTCAACCGCTCATCAGACCTGAACTTCATGCATGTACACGACCCGCTCCGCTGGTCCGCGGTGTACTTTGTGGATGAGGGCGCGAGCGTGGAAGAGAGCAATGGTGGTCGGCTGCTTTTCCGTGGAGGAAGGCATTCCTCCTCGAATGCGTCCCATTCGTATCTCGCTGTTCCTCCGACCCCGGGAACGCTCTGGCTCTTTCCTGGAAGCATTCCTCACGCTGTGCTGGGCCAGATCGTCTCCGCGGAGCCGCCGAGGGACGCTCTGGGACGAAGCGACCATAGTGTGGCGGCCGCCGAAGCTTGCGCCAAGGGAGAGATGCCCGAGAATGCGCGTATCTCCATCGCCATCAACTTCTCGGAGGCCATAGCGCCCAAGTCGTGTCGGCTGCCGGCCAACCATGGGCGCAAGGAAACCGGCCTCTATGTATGCTGAACCTAAGCTGTACGCAGAACGCACGTGCACGGTGCAGCGTGTAGTCTCAGGTGTACCGCGCGCCGCAGAATTGCCAATAAGGGACTGAAGAGCCGTACCCAACGTTGCGCTGCGTGGTGCGTTGGCGACGTGAGCAAACAAGTTAACAACAGACGGCCGCGTAGTATTGACCACTTTGTACTACCTAGTAAATACCGTACAAACGCGAGTGTACCGCGATGGCGGAACGGCGGGGCGTGTGAGGTGTGTTGACGTTCGCGTTTTATCACCAGTTGTGCGCTCGGCGGTCGCTCAAGAGTCCTGCCCGCCCTCTCAGTTACTCAGAGTGTCTCCGTCTTTGCTCGAGGCTGCTCCGTCCGTGCTTGCTGCTCGGACCTCTATCGGACCTCCGTCCGCGGAGAGTGGACAACAAGTGAAGAGCAAGCGTTCCCGATGCACGAGTTGATTCAGCACGGCTGCGCCATGCCGACCTCACCGGAGCCGGAGCCGCTCTCGTCGGTACCGCAGCCCTGGCCTCCAACGAACTCCAGGCACGCGAGCGGCGTGAGCGCCAGAAAGTTGACCGTGAGCGAATAGCCTAAGCCGAGGAAGATGAGCGTGCACGTGGCCACCGCGTAGCCCGTGTGATGGGGCCACGTAGCGAGTCGATGCTGGGCGTCGGCCTTCTGGTTGGGCAGGAGCGGCATCGTGACCAGGGACGCGAACGAAAAGGCGTAGCCCACGGCAATTGAGCATGCGACGACGACCCGGAAGCACTGCTGGTCGCCGCCACGCGCGGCAATGTAATTGGACGAATCGCTCAGGGCGGGATAGAAGAGACCATAGAGCTGGTTGCTGAAGGCGTTGGGCAGGGACTTGCCGCAGTTGGAGACGGTGGTCAGCAGACCGTAGATGAGGCCCTCATTGTCGGCGGTGGCCATCTCGACGATCACGAAGCACGAGACGACGAAGAATGCGGCGGCGGGCAGTTCGGTGAGCAGCGTCTCGCCGAGGTAGAAATACTGGTTGCGCACGACGTCGAAGACGGTGAGCATGGAGAAGGGCACGTCGATCACGTTGAGCGAGGCCGTGGTGAGGATGAGCATCAGGCGCCACGAGATGTGCAGAAAGCGCTCGCGCACAATGTACAGCGCCAGCGAGAAGAAGAGGTACGCCACGACGCTCGCGAGCTGAGCTTGAAGCGTCTCAACGCCCGCCCAGTAGCGCTGCACTTGGGAGCCCGCGGTGGTACTGACGTACTGGATGGCCGGGTTGAAGAATTGAAAGAGAACTACGTAGAAGAAGGCCTTCGAGCGCATGAGCTGCCATGTGGCGCCCGCGTACTCGCTGAAGGTGTGCCGCTCGAGCAGGCGCTTCTCGTCGACGCAGAAGATCGAGATGGGTACCATTGCCGCGGCAAGCACCGCGAAGATGAGGCACACCTCATTGAAGGTGAGGCTGTACTCAAAACTGCCCAGGTACTCGTACCCATTCATGCCGAAGCCGACGATCAGGCTCGCGAACACCTGCCCGAGCGCGCGCGTCAAGTACGCCGTCGACTGCGTGTACCCTCGCCTGCTCTCGGGCTCCGCGCGCGCGTACTGCACTGTGAGGCCATCGGCGGCTACGTCGGCAATCACGTAGCCAAACGAGGCGAAGATCATGAGGATGGTGGGGATAGTGCCTGCCTGGGCAGCCCCCTTGTTGCACGGCGCTATCTCGAGGTCGTACTCTAGCGTCGTCGGGTCGATGCAGTAGTATGGCTCGGGAAGCGGATACAAGAAGAGCACAACCAGCATCGCCGCGCAAATCGTCCACCCGATGACCATGTAGGGCTTGCGCCGATAGCCCATGATGGGCACGCAGTCGTTGATTGCCCCTAAGATGAATTTGAAGCTCCAAGGGAGTGCCAGCAACGTCGTGCACGTCGAATACACGTAGGATGGCGTGTTGAGGTAGCCAAGCAAGAACCCGTAAGTCGTGGCCGGCAGGCCTCCATAGATGACGCCCACGGTAAAGTACTGGGCGAAGAAGCCTAATCGGTAGCGACCATGCATGGGCAGCCCACCAGCCTGGTTGTCGCCAAGCAGGTTCGTGTCAATGTCCCGCGTTGCTGCGGCTAGCTCTGAGTCACGTGCCCCCGCCGCCACGTAGCTGCTGCTGCCGCCTCCCACAAAGGATCCTGTGGTACTGCCCTTGTAGTCGAGGCTCGAGGCGCGCCGCAGCACGGCGCTATCGCTGTATGAGCCCTGCTTGGACGCGATCGAGCCGAGGTTCGGCATGTTGGTAACGAAAGGGGTACACTCTCGTGTTCCACCCCTCGTCGTGCATTCCGCGCCGACTCATGGTCGGAGCTTCCGCACCAGCACAGCCGTTTCAGAGCAGCCGGTGGGTGTGGCCACGCTGCGTTCAGATCTGACCTTTCACAGCGTGTCTTGGCAAAATCTGACCTATTCATACAGTATTCATACTGAAGAACTTCGTTTTCCTACACATTTCTTACCTCGTGAACCCGCCCGCAAACCAGAGCGCGACGGAGCATGATAACCCGCGTCAGCCTGTGCGAGGCGGCAGCGAGTGGGCAGACGTCGGTGGTCGCGTTTCTCATCGACAATGCGGAGACTGACATCGACGCGCTCGGGTCGGACGGCGTCAGTCCGCTCTGCGCCGCAACAATTTGGGGACACGAGGAAGTCGTGCAGCTGCTGCTCGACGCCGGCTGTGACCCCAACGTACGCAACGACGACGGCACCAGCAGCACCGCGCTGCATGCGGCCGCTTTCCAGGAGCATGGCAAGATTCTTCACATGCTGCTCGCGGCGGGCGCGAACGGGACGCTTCAGGATAGTGCCGGCCGCACTGCGTGTGACTTTGCCTCCATCTCCGACGCGCTGTGGCCCTTATTTGCTGCACGAGGCTTCACGCGCACACCGAAAGCCGAGCTGATTGAGAAACGCGTGATCCGCAAAGTGGATGTTGATGATGATGAGGAGGAGGATGACGCTCTCAAGAACGAGGGCGTTGCCTCCGGCAGTGATGCTGCCATAAGCTCATCTAAGCTACCTTTTTATTCTCGACCGGGCTCGGCATACGTACGAACCGGCCCCTCGTTAGGTGGGTCGTCGGCACGCAGCTCATCGACCAAGGGCAGCAGCTCTAGACTCCCCAACGTGCCCGAGCATGCAGCGGCTGGCGCTATCGATCCGCTCGAACTCCTGGATGACGACGACGAGCCTGACCAGAGAGCCACTGCTGCGGTGCCGCAGTTTTCGTTATGGAGGGAGTAATGCCACGCGTCATCAAGGATATCCATCTGCACATCTTTTGGGGTCACTTTGGGGAGGGACTTTATAAAGCCGTCAAAAGCAAGCGCGTTGTTCGCGAGACACGCGTCTCGCGATCGCGTCGGAGGCCGGCATGGTGGCACAACCGCCTGCAGAGATTTTGGCAATTCAACCTGATCTCGATTCGCTCGATCAGCCAGAACCAACAATCGAAGGCACTGGTCGCAGACGGATCGCGGCAGCAATGTCGCCTGCCTTGAATGGACGGACTTTTCTCGACCAGCTACCGATACTCGAAGCTCTCGAGCTGCCAGCCCGCCTGGATGCACTCGCCTCGTGTGACGCAGCTGCCATCGTGTATGACACCGAGTCCTTTCGACTTGTCTGTATTCTTCGAGGTCGCAATGCTGGTTTCATTGCCTGGCCGCTAGCCTGCCTATTCGCATACGGCTGCTTTGCGGCGATTATCTTTGAGTTCTTGCCCATTCTACGCGAGCTAGTAGTGCCACTGGAGGATGTATTTGGCCCGCTGCTCTCGACGATTTCGTTTCTGCTTATCTTTCGGCTTGGGCGTGCTGCTGTGCGTTACTGGGACGCGCGGGCAGCGGCTGGGCTGATGGTGGAGAGATGCCGCGTGCTGGCATCGGACAGTGCGGTCGTCTGCGTGTCACATCCCGAGCTGCGCTCTCGGTTTGCCCGGTGGCTCGCCATATTTCCGGTGACGGTGAAGAACTCTTTGCGCCCAGCCACTTCCGAATGCTCACGCCTCGCTGAGCTGGTGCCTCTCATTAGCGAATCCGAGGCAAAACGTCTTCTCGACCCGGAGCGCACCTGCGCGCCGATCTACGTGCTCAACCAGCTGCGGCTGGCCGCCATCGAGGTCGCGCAGCTGCCTGAACTCGACCCGATGTTTCGGGCAGCCGTCTACCAGGAGCTATGTAGCTCGATAAACGTCCTCACAGGCGCGTGGGGAGCCATGGATCGCATCAACGGCACACCTCTGCCGTTCGTGTATGTCGCACACTTGCGCACGTTCTTGCTGCTATATCTCATCCTCTTCTTCACGGAGACGGTCGCGCAGTTCGGCTGGATCGCGCTGCCACTGCTCCTCGCAGGCTCGTGGGCGTTACTCGGGATCGAGGCGGCCGCGCTCGAGTGTGAGCGCCCGTTTCAGCGCCGCCCCAATCATCTACTACTTGGACGCTTTGCGTGTGTCGTGGCGAGGCACGTTGGGCAGACTCTGAGGGACTGCGAGGCGCGAGCGCACGGTGGTGCTTAGGCCTTAGCGCTACCGGTACTTGAAGCGAACTAAGCTCGTCTTCGGGGTAAGCAAGCAAGCTAATTAGTCAAAACATCACAAGTATCTAAACAAGCGCAACCTTGCCTTCGGAGAGATGGTTTTCGGAGTATGGTTGTAGAAGTTCACACGATCACCGAGTACCGGTACCGTGAAGAAGGGACGTCGGTGTTGTGGTGAGCACCACAGCCCATTGTGCATTGTGCATTGGCGTCGGCCCCGCCGCTCTAGAGATGGTGCTCGTCCTGGTCATCGGCGATCTGCACATCCCGCATCGCAAGGCGGATCTGCCCAAGAAGTTCAAGGCGCTGCTGCAGCCGGGCAAGATCCAGCACATCCTCTGCACGGGCAATGTTGTCGACAAACTCACCTACGACTACCTGCGCTCGCTTGCCGCAGACGTGCACGTGTGCAGGGGGGACTTCGATGACAGCACCTTCCTTCCGAACGTGGCAGACGGCCTCCCCGACACCAAGGTGGTCAAAATCGGCCAGTTCCAGCTCGGCTTGTGCCACGGCCACCAGATCGTGCCATGGGGTGATTCGGAGGCGCTCGGCGCGTTGCAGCGGCAGCTCGATTGCGACATCCTCGTGACTGGCCACACGCACACATTCTCGGCGTATGAGGCTGAGGGCAAACTCTTCATCAACCCGGGCTCGGCAACCGGTGCCTTCTCGCCGTCATTCAAGCTCACCGAGGAGCCGACGCCTTCATTCGTCCTCATGGATGTGCAGCAGCAGCGCGTAGTGATCTACGTGTACGAGCTCGTGGGCGAGGAGGTCAAGGTGAAGAAGATTGAGCACACCAAGACGGCAGCGGCGGCCTGAGAGCGAGCAGTGGGGAGCGGCGGTCGTTGCCTGTGTTAAAGTGCGCGAGAGAGCGGGCGATTGCGGCCCTCGTCTAATTCCATCGCCTCGGTGTCGTGTCCGGGCTGGTGACTTCCCACGAGCGAGTCACGCCGGCGATCAAGCGTCGGGGAGGCGCGGGTCGTGTGAAAAATAATCAACGCATATCTAGCCATGGCAACTAGACTGAGTGACTGTTGTTGCAGATACATGCAGTGCGCCAGATGTGCTCGCATGCGAACGAGAGGACCGCGATGGCCGAAGCGAAACCGAAAGCGCGAGCCGAGCTGTGCATCGACGTCTGCGCCCCCCGCGCCAACTGCCGCCTGTACCCTTTTGTCCTCTAGGCCTCGCTCGCAGGGCGGTGCTCCGCCGGCCGCCGTGTCGAGCGCCACTTCGGGCGCACAGCTTCCGCCAGGCGCCCAACGCGCCGGGCGCGAACTCACTGCGCATACGCGATGTGGAGTTCCGATGGGCCGCCGCCGCCGCTGCCACCACCTTCGTGGCCCACCTGGCCGAAGCCATGGGGTCGGGGCTCGGGTGCGTTTCGCATCTCGCTCAAGGTCTCCTCGAAATCGTCCATGGTGAGGATCGAGAGCTCGTCGCGGGTGGCCTTGCGCCCAAGCTCCATGAGGCGGAGCGCTTGGGAGCGTTTGGCGCGCTCGAGCAGGTTGCGCACGGCGCGCCCGTTGCCATTCTCACGGTCGTGCACCGAGGCCATGATCGTATAGATCGTGGTGAGCGCCTCTCTCGCGTCCGGCGAGAGCTTGAGAAGCTCCTCACCGAGGAAGGTCTCGGTGATCCGCATGAGCTCATCAGCTGAGTAGTCGGAGAAGACGATCTCCGACGGGAAGCGAGATTTGAGCCCTGGGTTGCGCGCGAGGAGCTTGCGCATGTCCGCCGGGTAGCCGGCGAGGATGACGATGAGGTCGTCACGGTAGTCCTCGGTCAACTTCATCAGTGTGTCGAGCGCCTCCTTGCCAAAGGTATCGCGGTCGTCAGAGACGAGCGTGTACGCCTCGTCGACGAAGAGGACGCCCCCGAGCGCCGACTCGACCATCTGCTTCGTCTTGATGGCCGTCTGCCCCGCGTACCCGGCCACGAGCTGCGCACGGTCCACCTCTAGCAGGTGTCCGACTCGTAGCATCCCGAGGGATTTGAAGGCTTGCGCGAGGATGCGCGCGACGGTGGTCTTGCCCGTGCCTGGGTTGCCTGAGAAGATCATATGGAGGGACGCGTCCGCGGGCACGGGCAGTCCCGCCTCCTTGCGCTGCGCGCGCATCTGCAGCTGCGCCATCAGCTGCTTCGCGTACGTCTTGACGCTGTCGAGCCCCACGATGTTTTCGAGGCGCTTGAGCACCTCGGGGACCGAGTCGAGCCCTTGCTGCTCCCCGTCGCCCGCAAAGTCTTCCTCGAGCAGCGTCGTGAGGGTGCCGCGCGAGACGGTGCCCAGGCTGAAAACGCGGTTCGTCTGGCGTGCGATGGCCGCCTCGACGATGTTGCGCACGAGCCGGCCGTTCCCCTTAGGGATCTCGGCCGCCCGGATGCACCGCTGGACGAGCGACAGGAGCCCGGCCTCGGAGAGGCTCTCGTCAACGGTGAAGCCCTTCTCGTTGGCCGTGGTGCGCAGGATGCTCGCCAGGTCCGCGTACGAGTAGTCGGCGAAGTTGAACACGTTGGGGAAGCGCGAGGAGAGGCCGGAATTGGTCGCGAGAAACGTGGTCATCTCCTTTTGGTAGCCCGCGAGGATGAGCACGAGGTCGTTCGCATGCTCTTCGCTCTCCTTCACGAGAGTGTTGACGCACTCCTGGCCCGCCGAGTCGGACGAGCCCTCATTGCGCAGCGCGTACGCCTCGTCGATGAAGAGCACGCCGCCGAGCGCCTTCTTGCAAGCTTCGGCCGTGAGCTGCGCCGTCTCTCCATGGTGCGGTCCGATGAGGTCTTTGCGGGTCACCTCGATCAGCTGGCCCTTCTTGAGGATACCGAGCGAGTGGAGCATGCGCGCGACGAGCCGCGCCACCTTCGTCTTACCCGTGCCAGGGTTGCCAAGGAAGAGCATGTGCATCGTGCGCTCGTCGTTGACGCCAAACGAGGAGCGTCGGCGGCGCACCTCGACAGCGTTGCGCAGGCCGCGGAGCATCTCCTTGACCTCCTCGAGGCCCGCGATGCCGTCGAGCTCCTTGTCGAGGTCAAAATTCGATGGCGCCGGCAGCGGCGTGTCATCTGACGTGCCGCGCTTCGCCGCCGCTGGCGCGGTGCCCGGGGCGGCCGCCGGGGTGGGAGTGTGCGCGCGCTGAAAGTCATCGTCCGAGGCGAGGGCGATGAACTCGGCGTCCTCGAGCGGAATGTACAGGCCGTGACCGGGCGTGCAGCGGAAGTGCCGCTCGCCGCGGTACTTGCCGTCGCAGTCGGTCGTCGTGCGCTTCACATCCAGGCGCAGGCCACACACTTCCTTGCCGCGCGCAAACTCGGCGACGCCCACATACATACAGATGCCCTCGCGCTTCGAGTGCCGGTCGCGCACGCGGTCCCCCACGTGGACAGGCCTCTTGAAGCTCGGCAGCGTGGCCGACAGCGACTCCTGCACATAGCCGGGTGGCTTGTTCTCAGCACCTCGCTCCTGCTTCACGTCGAGCGGGCCCTGCCACGGCGGCTTCGCAGCTGCGGGCTTGCGCGGAGCGGCAGCCGACGGCGCCGGCGCCGGCGCCGCGCCACGGCCGGCGCCACGCCCAGCTGCGCCGCCTGCGGGAGCTGGAGCTGGAGCTGGTGCCGGCATGAAGTTGGGAAGGTTACCGCCGGTTTGCGAACACAGGAATTGCTCTTCGAAGGCTCTCTCCGACGCTCACCGGCCGTTGGACGCAGCTCAGGAAGACGCGCGAAATGTACAATGTATGACGAAAAGTCAAACTTATTTCGCGGATCCCCGCGCTCACTCCATCACCGGCTCTCTGCTATTTCCTCCGCGGACCGCGGTACTTTAGTTACGCTGAGGACCCCCCCAATTCCTCTGGGGGCCCTTGTTGATGTACAAACCCGCGCCCTTCGGACAAATTGGGCACGGCGTCACTTCTCCCTGCATACAGTCTCTGTCTCTCCTTCCTTGTGGCTGCGCGGCCTCTCGGCATCCTCGGCGCACCGCATCGGCCTACAGCGCCTCGAGGAACGAGGGCTTCGCGGGCAGGTCGTCAGTGGAGCGCAGCACGCGGTCGATGATGCCGTACTCGAGGGCCTGGTCGGCGTTGAGGTACTTGGAGCGCGCCGAGTCGAGCTGCACCTTTTCGATCGTCTGACCCGTCTTTTCGGCGATGATCGAGTTGATCACCTGCCGAGCCATCAGCACCTCG
This sequence comes from Chrysochromulina parva, assembly GCA_002887195.1. Lineage (NCBI taxonomy): Eukaryota > Haptophyta > Prymnesiales > Chrysochromulinaceae > Chrysochromulina > Chrysochromulina parva. The sequence continues at coordinate 11,696 of PJAB01000687.1, read as the reverse complement.
CGCGCCTTGAGCGCAATGTCCGAAGCCTGGCCTCTCGCCTGGCCGATCGGCTGGCGCAGCATGATCGACGCGTTGGGCAGCGCGGCGCGCTTGCCCTTCGCGCCGTTAGCAAGCAGCATGGCCGCGGTGCCGAAGGCAGTGCCGACGCAGATGGTCTCGATCTCGGGCGCCACGTAGTTCATCGTGTCTGCGATCGCAAAGGCCTCCGTCTCGAACCCAGCGATCTGCCGGCCCAGCGATGAGCCCACAGAGTTGACGTAGAGGTAGACGGGCTTCTCGGGGCTCTCGTAATTGAGGTAGAGCAGCTGCGCGACCACGAGCTCGGTGACCGAGGCCACAAGCGGCAGGCCAAGGTACACGATGCGGTTGTTCAGCAGCAGCGAAGGCAGGTCGGGCGGCGGGCCGATGCGCACGCCGTCAACCGTCGTCGCACCGCTGGCGCGCATGTGGACGCGCGTTTTGGGAGCGCGCACAATCAGCGCATCGCTGAGGGTCGCGAGCGTCGCGAGCGCGAGCAAGGGCAGCGAGTGGAGGAATCGCGGCATGCTGCTGCTGCTGTGAAACACAAACGCGCTCGCTCACTCTCCCCCCCCGCCCCCGTGTCTCGGCGGGGGCCAGTCTTGTAAGGAAACTCAGACTTTCTTCTAAAGATACTGACACCTGCACCATTAAAAGCCGCCGAGGCTCCAAGTGGTCACCTTTTTACATGGGACGCGCTGGTCCGCCGGCAATGGTGGGAGTTCTAGCACACCAAAGCCCTGATGTACAGTGTGACCGAGAGACGTGAGGTGTGCGAGTTGGCGCGCGCTCTGGCTCCCACTGCTCGTGCCCGTCATCGAGGCGGGCGCAGTGGAGGCCCGTGCGCTGAAAGCACCCATGCGTGCTTCACGGATCGCCTCGCGCTTCTCCGCCATGAATATCTCCTCTCGTTGAAGGAGAGTCTCATGACGACGCTTTGGCGGATGCTGCCTGGAGTACTCCATGGCCCATGCGGTCTCGCGCTCGATGCTTAGATCACGCAGCTTATCGGCACCATACTGATCGCCGCCATGCCCGGTAGACGGATCCCACCGCGGCTTGCTCATGAGGTTGGGGTGATTCGGGAACTCCACTCTCGAGATTCTGTGGGGATGCTGCAGGCGCCTCAGATCGAGGGTGCGCTCGTTGAGATGCAGTTTGCTGGTGTGCGGGTAGTATTGCGTCTTATCCACCGAATCGACCACCTCAGATCTTAGATTGACGTCAGCACGCTTCAGCGAATCGTAAGCTGACAGTTGCCGCATCATCGGACGGTCGGGGAACCGGCTGCCGCTGGCGGTGCTGTTGTTCCAGATGGCTTTTCGCTGTTCGAGGGGATCAGGAACTCGTAGCTCCCTGACCTCGGTCTTGGATGCCCGATTCTCGCGCATCCGACCGCTCGCCATGGTCGGCATCGCGCCGATGGCCGGTTGGCACGAGCGTCGCGCGACGGTTGATCCTTTCACAGAGACGGGAAAAAAGGTTCGGATTCTCGGGGAACAGTGACACACCACTCAGGATTGAAACCGGTCACGAGAGGCCCTCAACTATCTTGTTCACGGACGATTGCAGGATCACGACGAGCCTTGGTTCTGTATCCGGATACATTGTAACACATGGACGACGTTCTGATCATGCTCTCCGGACGCATCAGGCAAGGTATGCAAGCGTTCATGTTCCTGGACGTGCCCGAGCGCGTCGAGACCTTCGGTCTTCTATCGTTCAGCTGCTCTCTTGGCGGCAGCCTTGGCACCAACTTCCCGACTGCCGTCAACCTTGCCATCGCGCTCCTTGCGCTGGTCGCAGCACGCAGCCGCAGCGACGCGCAACTGCTTGGGCTGTGCGTCTTTGTGGGCTGCACGATCTTGACTGACTTGATGCAGCTGTTCCACTGCAGCGCGTGGGCCGGTGCGATGCTCATGTTCAATGCGGTGCTCAAGTTCGGTGCAGCGACGAACGCGTATCGAATGGTGGGAGCGGGCGGCTATGGCGACGATGATGCTGATTCGGGGCGTGGGCTGCCACCCGCTGCCCCCTACCAGGCGCCGCTGGGCGTTGATGATTACGCGTCGCTAGCAGCAGAGGCTGCGAGCAAGCACGTGGGCATCGGCGATGCGACGAATTACAGGGCGATTTGAAGTTTTGAACGCGCCCAAACGCATCGGAGCGCACTCTTAGATGTGAGCACGTCGTCTGGCGACCGTTGACACCCCTCTTCTTTCCTCGCCCTGCGCCTTGCGCAACCCGACATGGCTCAGGGCAGCACCCGGTATACATATGGGCGAAGGGGCAGAAGGGGCCGTGGGGGCAAAGTGACAAACCTCACACGCACAGTGCCTCGCAAGGGTGAACGCGTGTCCGATGCACGGTATTAACAGACAATTCACACTTACTGTACTTCCACCAGAGGAACACAAGTCCTCTCGGACACATCGCCTCTGTCTTCCCGTCCTGACCTCCGAGCATGACCGCAGCTCTGAATTTCATCTACTGGCTCCTGTCGATCGACGCGGCGATACTCTGTGCAATAGGAGTGTGGCTGATCGCATCGGATCAATTACCGTGGCTATCAGTGTGGCTCGGCACACTGCATTGCATCGCAGCCATCGCGGTCGCAGCCGGCATTTGCCACGCGAATCCGCTGTATCCCCTGGCCTTTGGCTTTGCTCTGCTCGCCACCGCTTTGGGATTTGCAGCCTATCATCGAGACGAGGTCGAAAAGTGGTTTCTCCTGCTGGCCACCATTGGTGGCGGCGTGCTGCTCCTAGTGCACGTGCTTGCCCTCTCGCTGCGGATCCTCGCGTTCAGTGCCCTGCCAGCAGGCGGCATGGGTGGCAGCAGCCTCGGAGCTCCGCTGCTGCCCGGCAGCGCGATGATTAACGTAGCGCAGGACTCGCCACCGCAAAGCACAGCCTCCGTGCAAGGAGCACGTCTGGTGCCCGGCAACAACGACGGTGGCGAACACGTGTCGGAGCCGAAGGAGACCGTGGGCGAGGAGGCAGAGGCGCGGCGAGCGCGCCGAGGATACGGCACGCTGCAGCTCCTGCGGATTGCTCAGCCGCATCGGTCGTGGCTCTATTGGGGATGCGCGGTGCTGTTGGTGCGCCTGCCCCTGTCACTCTCGATCCCGCATTGGGTGGCGGAGACGATCGGGTGTGTGGCTCGCGATGACCTTGATGGCGCGTACCGCAATGTGGCGTACCTCTTGGTGTGCGGCACGGGCGACGCCATCCTCGACTTTTGGTGCGTCTATCTCTTCGGGGCCGCACAGCAGCGCATCATCCGCGGCCTGCGCCTCGACTTATACGCGGCGATCCTACGCCAAGACATCGCCTTCTTCGACGCGACCAAATCGGGAGAGATCACCTCTCGACTGACAGCGGACTGCGCCGAGATGGCCAACGACCTGACGTGGGTCTTCCGTTTCACCATCGAGGCCCTCGTGCGCATTGGCGGCATCCTCGCCTATATGTTCTACCGCTCCTGGCGTCTCGGTCTGCTTGCGCTCGCCATCGTTCCAGTCACCTCCCTGATCAACAGGTCCTATGCAACGTTCATGCACAGGAATCAGGAAAAGGTGCAGTCGGCTCTGGCGGAGGCCAACTCGGTGGCGACGGAAGCGATCGGTGCGATCCGCACTGTGGCCGCGTTCGCGACGGAACCGAGTGAGCACGAGCGCTACCGCCGACGCGTCGACGTCTACTTTCGTCTGATCATGCGCCAGTTTGTCGTGCAGGGGCTCTACTACGCGATGTGCAACACGTTCCTGATCAACACCGTCGTCCAGGGCGCCCTGCTGGCATACGGCTCGTACCTGCACAGGGAGCATCTGCTCGACGCGCACGTGCTCCTCGCCTTCATGCTCTACCAGGGTCAGCTGCAAGAGTACTTCCAAAACCTATTCAATTCGTTCACCTCGCTCCTCAAATCTTCGGGCGCTGCAGCCAAGGTGATCGACTACATAGAGCGGCGGCCTCGGTACGCGCACGGTGGGACGGTGGTCATTCCTGGGATGGAGTCTGCGTCCTCCGCGGCCGCCGCTAAGCGATACGAGTCGAGCACCCGCGAGGTGCAGACCAACAGGCTGTGGGATGCCTCCATCGATGGCCATGGGGGGGGAAGCGGTGGCTGCGCCGTCACCCTGCGTAACGTCTTCTTCGCCTATCCCACGCGTCCCGAGACCGAAGTCTTGTGCAATTTCAGTCTCGAGGTGCCCTGCGGCCAGCGCATCGCTCTCGTCGGCGCGAGTGGCAACGGCAAGTCAACTGTCTTCAGCCTCCTCGTGCACTTTTATGAGGCACGCAGTGGAACGGTGGCTTTGGATGGCGTCGATGTCAAGGAGATGCGGCACGAGTTGCTGCACCAGAGGGTCGCGCTCGTCTCGCAGGAGCCGGTCCTCATGTCGGGCACCGTCGAGGAGAACATCCTTTACGGCCTCGGCGCGTTCGCCCATGCCGCCGACGGCGACGACGCAGCGGCAGTCGAGGCGAGGCGTTCCACACTACGCGCGCGGATGATCGCGGCGGCCACGGCCGCGAATGCGCACAGCTTCATCATGCATGAGCTTGGCGACGGGTATCAGACGCCCGTTGGTGAAAGAGGCGTCCAGCTCTCCGGCGGCCAGAAGCAGCGCATCGCGATTGCGCGTTGCCTGATGCTCGATCCACAGCTCCTGCTGCTCGATGAGGCGACGTCCGCTCTGGACACCGAGAGTGAGGCCGCAGTGCAGCTGGCGCTTGAGACGGCTATGGTGGGGCGCACAACGCTGATCATCGCCCATCGACTGAGCACAGTGCGCCATGCCGATCAGATCGTCATGATGCACGCAGGCGCCGTCGTCGAGCAGGGTACGCATGTGGAGCTCATGGCCAAACAGCTACCTGCCGACGGCCGCCCAAGCTATCGGCATCTCGTCGGCGAGCAGGTCGAGTCGGGCTCGAGGTGAGCTCAGGCCCTTAGTTTGAAGCGCGACACTCGGGGCCGTTCGCGGGTGACTGCAACTTCCCTGTTTAGACTAAAAGCCTAAAAACTCCCCGCGTTGACCAAAAATATCGCGAGCGTGTGCCCTCTGACGTGCCTTCCAACACTCGTCACTCGATGCGCTGTGGTCAGTGGGCCTGTCTCCTTGCATTCGGCCACTCTCATACTGCGCGTGCGTTGACGGCTGACGTTACACCTGCAGGCCTGTGTGCCGATGGACGTGTTCGCATTGGAAATGCGCCGGGCAAGGGATTAGGTGCCTTTGCCGTGCACGCCCTCTCTCCCGCTGCTTCAAGCTTCGGACTGGTGAGAGGAGAGGTTCAGATCGGTGAGTACCGAGGTGAGGTGTATACCTTGGCTGGGCTGCAGGCGCGCTACGGGAAGAATGGCATCATCGCGGAGGAGAGTCAAGCTTGGAATCGGGAGTGGGCTGCCGACCGGAACCTAAGAAGCGTTGGCATTACAGGTGGGTATGTGATGTCCGTTTCCGATGCGCTTGACCCGTGGAGCGAAGTTCTGTACGTGGATGCTGAGGACCCTGCGCATGCTATGTGGACCCGGTACATCAATCACAGCGAGGATGGCGCAAATCTGGCCGTGCGGAGCAGCAATGGGCTGAGCGACAGCCGTACCACCTTGCGGCTGGTTATCACCCGCGAAATTGAAGCAGGAGGAGAGCTTCTAATCGATTATGGCCCCGGCTATACCTTTGACGTTGAAGTGGCTCAATAGAGCCACATGAGTTTCTTCGTCCGAAATCCCTTCAGTGTGTTTTTGGAGGTTCAGGTACTGTGTATCGGTCAGGTATTGGTCCCCCGGTCCAGCACTCGTGTACAAAGTATCATCACATCTTCCTCGTAACACTTTGCAGTCGTCTTGCGTTCTGCGTTTTCCGGCGATGGCCCACGCATCTTCGCCCCTTCGCGCTGCACGCGGGCGATCGGTTGTGCCTCTTGGCATGGCGCGCGTTCCGCTGCGCGGCAGCTATGTGTTCACGAGGGAAGCCATAGATTCCGAGAAGGCGGCCGTGTAAGCTGGGAGTAACGTTTGGTAGCAGCCTGTTCACAAGCCGGAAGCACTGATCACAGGTCCGAACCCGCCGTCATCACCCCGCAACCCGTAGGAAGGAGCAAATGCCCGCGCCGAAGGCTGTTGAGGGCCTCTTCAAGAACAAAGACCGCGTGCGCGTCGATGGAACGCAGGTCGTGCACCTCAAGTCTGGACGCAGCGTCCCACTCGCTGAGGGCGCCACGGTGCCACGGCTACAGGGCATCACAGTTCTGAAGGGTATCACGGAGCTGGCCGGCGAGGTGATCGACTTTGCAAACATGGCCGAACCGCCCGTCCCAGGCGTCCGAATCATCAATGTGCATGCGGCGGTGTCTTTTGCCGAAGCGCTCGAGACGCTCACCAAGCTGCCGACTGGCAAGGACGAAACATCTCGGGCTCAGCGTGAGAAGCTGTTCCAGTCCTTCGACGGCAACGGCAACGGCCAGCTGTCGCTGGCAGAGGTTGATGCAGGCATCATCAAAGCGTTGCGCCTCGAATCGCTCTTTGCCGTCAAGCCGGCGATCATGCGCGCCTTCCAAGTCGCCAAGGGCTCGAAGAAATCCAAGACGGCAGCTGGCAACGACACGGTAGGGCGCGGCGAGGAGTTCCGGCTGCTGCTGCTGTACCTGGCGCGCTACTTCGAGCTCTTTGGCCTCTTCCAGAAGCTCAACACGAGCGGCGGCGGCACGGGCGACAAGTACCTCGAGATCGACGAGGTCGAGGCGGCCCTCCCTGAGTTGCGACAGTGGGGCGTCGAAGTGGATGATGCGCGCGCCGTACTGAGCGCCATGGACGCGGACGGGTCGGGGCGCGTGGGTTTTGACGAATTTGCGCACTGGGCCTTGACGAAGCGGCTGCAGCAAGATGGCGTGCCTCTGCCCGCATGCGAGTTGCCAGCTGGGGCGATACCCAACCTCGCCTCTTCCAACGTTCGAGCTGCCGCCGCCGCCGAGGCTGCACGCGCGGCAGCGGCGGCCTTGGCGCCGACGCCTCCGCCGTCATGGTGCACTCTCTCGAGCAGCGCCCCTATGACGGCGCGCCTCGCGCAGGCAGCAGCTGAGGATGAGGCTGCTGCGGTCGCAGCGGGCCGTCGAATACTCGCGCCTCGCGGTCCGGGGGTGCGCGCGAAGGTGGTGCCCACGGGGGTGCGTACGAGCGTCGTATCGAGCACCGCGCCCAGCGCTGCGCCCCCCTCGCCGCGTCGCACACCCGCCTCTTCTGCCGCGCCGCCGCCCTCCGAGGGCGCCAAAGGCCAAGGGCCCTTCCGTCCGACGCAGAGCCACCAGCGCGTGCTCTTTCTGCTCGAACAGACTGTTGGGTCCCTCGAGAGTGCTCGCAGGCGGATCCTTGGCGAGACGACCGCCGAGTTGGCCGCCGATGTGGACGCGGACGCGAATGTGGGCGGAGGCGCGACCGTGGGCGAGGGTGAGGGCGAGTGCGCGCCTGAGGAGAGCGCGCCGAGTTCGATCGCGACGATGCAGAAAGCGGTCACTCGCATGCACGACGTGGGGCAGCTACGCATCACGCTCCGCTCCGGCGAGGGTCTCGACGACGCTCCGAACGGCGATGCGGCCGATCCGTACGTGGTGATCAGCGTCGACGAACGAGAGGTGACCAGCGAGGAAGCTGAGTGGCACGAAGAGGGCGAGCGCTTCACATGGGATGAGGAATTCCTGTTCGACGGGGGTACGCTCGGCGCATTGCTGGAGCACGGCGTGCAGCTCGACGTCTTCCATAACGCCGGTGAGGACGAGGACGATGAGCCGCTGGGCAGCTGTTCGCTGGAGCCGCTCGATGCACTCGTGGCCAACGGGCGAGTGACGCTCCGGCATCCGCTTGATACCAACGGGACGCTCGAGGTTGAGCTTGTGTGGGAGAGTGAAGACCCCAAGGGCGCCGCCGCGCCCGCCGCCGGGTCCGCCGCCGCGCCCGCCACCACGCGCGCGCGCACGGGCGGAAGCACGCCATCGTCGCCAGGCGCAGCAGCGAGCGCGTCGGTGGCGGTGCTGGCTCGCAGCGCATCGGCGCGCCCGTCACGGCTCGAGGCGGTCCGTGAGCTCTTGCGGATTGCCGAGAAGCTGTGCGCCACGTGCGAGGAGACGCTTGACAGGCTGCCTGGGGGGCGGCGGGGGGGGGGTGGCGGTGCGGCGCACGGTGCATCCCGTGCATCCGTGTGCTCCTCGCGCGCCTCGTCGGCGGGCCGCAGCACGGCGCGCGTGCCAGAGGTTTTCAAACCTCCTTCGACGTTTGGCGACAGGTACACGCCCGACGCTCTCAGCTGGCGGATCGACGTGTGCCGCATGCACGTGCTCACCACGGCGCCACCCCCTCTCCCCACAGGTACACACCCGACGCCCTCAGCTGGCGGATCGATGCAAAGAGTGATCCCAATGCACATCGGCAGGCGGTGCTGCGCGCGCTCGACGCGACAAGGAGGCTGATCAAGCGGCTCGAGGATCAAGAGGCTCTCCTCGTCTTCAGCGCCGAGCAGTGCCAGCAGAGCGCCATTGCGATGCAGGCGCTGTACCGCGTCTACAGCCGCGCCGTCACCGAAAGCAGCACGCCGCTCGGCCTCAGCCTTGGCGCCGGACGCAGCGCGGAGGAGATGCTCTCCTGTGGTCCTAACATGGCGCCGGTCAACGTGTTCGTGGGGCTCGAGGGCGACGGCCTCTGCCTTTACCGCACGGAGAAGCACTTCAAAATGGGCGCCGAGCCCTTCGCGAAGCTCTTCCCGCTCGATCACAGGGCGCGAGCGCGCCCGCCGCCAGAGGGGTGTGACCTGCACGTGGACCTGACTTCGGGAGGCAAGAAGGAAATGAGCGGCTGCGCGGGTGCTCCCTTTATCACCGTCGCCACAGCCGAGGGTGATCTGACGTACTCGAACCCTCGGCGGCTCTTCACCACCTCGCGGCGCACGCAGCGGCTGATGGCCGAAGCGGACGCCCGAGACGACGCGCAGAGCTGGAGCGAGGAGGAGGACGGCGCACTCTTCGTGGCGGTCGCGCGGTTGGGCATGAGTAAGTGGACTGCAGTGGCGGAGGCGCTGGCCGCGGAGATGGGCGAGATCGAGCAGGGCATCTCTACAGCGCAGAGCGAGGCGAGCGCGGCGACGGAGAGCCGCGTGAGCCAGTCACAAGCGGAGGCTGCGCGTGGCCCTCGGAAGGGGAGCGAGTGCCAGCAGCGCTGGGCCGCCTTGCTCGAGGAGCAGCTCGACGAGGCACGCACGCGTCAGAATTCGGCCCACCGGGCGGGGCTGCAGGCGGAGAGGGAGCTCTCCCAGATTATGAGCGAGATCATGAGCGTGAAGCGTCTCATGGCGAGCGTGTCGCGACTCATGCCCAAGACGGCGCGATCCGCTGCGGCGTTGCAGGAGGACGCGGCGAAGGAGGTGCGCTCGCTGGTGGCGATCAATCTGTCCAAGGCAGAGCGAACGGGGAAGCACGCGATGGGCTCGATCAAGCCCGTCGACGTGCGCGTGGGTGCACAGCTGCTCGCGGTCTGTGATGCGGAGGAGGAGATGCTCAAGCGTGAGAACGAGAGCATCCTGACCGAGTTCCCGCACTTGCAGCAGCTCAAGCCGCAATGGATGGTGGATGCCAAGCTCCCCCCGCGCGCCACCCATTACAAACTCGAGCGGCTCGCGGGCTTCCGCCCTCGACAGGTGGCGGCCGCATGCCAGGCGAATGAGCCTCCGAAGCCGACGCCGATCGACCCGTCCGTCGTCTTCGCCCCGCCGAGCGACGACGAGGGCGAGGGCGAGGGCGAGGGCGAGGGCGAGGATGAGGACGAGGACGAGGTGGAGGAGAGTGACGAGGCAAGCGAGGAAGAGGGCGAGGAGGACGAGGAGGAGAAGGCCGAGGGATGCGACGGCGCGCTACAAAGTCCAGTTTCTCGCAAGAGCCAAACGTACGCGCCGCTGCGCGCGGCCGACGCAGCGGTACGTGGCGTCATCGGCGATCGAGGACAGCCAATCTCCGCGTCCATCGACCTGCTCCTGGCCGCCAACTCCAAAACCGAGGCTGGCTTTGAAGCTGGGACTGGCTGGATGCGGGTGCCTTCGGCCTTCGCAGGTCCGTCGCGCTGGGGAGGGTTGCTTGTGCTCCTTGTGACGAGCGGGACGCTGCGCTTTCGCATCGCGGGCTACTCGACCGTGACGCTTCATGCGGGCGGAGTGGCGGTGCTCTCGGCGGCCCTGTGGGTGCGGGCGCTCACCCACGAGGGCCACGTGCTCGCTCTGACGTACTCCGGTGTTGAGCCAGTGCGTCTCGGGCCGAGCACCAAGCACATTCCGGCGCCGGGCTACACGAAAACGTACCTCGAGCGGGAAGAGGCCAAGCGTGAGGCGCAGAAGGAGAAGCAAATGTCGGCCCTTGGTCCGCTTATGCCGAAGCAGCCAGTGCCGTGGGCGGCGGCGCCCCCCCCATTGTCGAGGGCCGACCTGGGGCTCCAGATGGCCCGCGAGTCGGCCAAGTCGGAGAAGGCTCTCCTTGAGAAGTTGGCTGCGACGAGAGTCGCACCAGCGAGGAAGCCGTCGCTGCCCGGTACCCCGCGTAAGTAGTAAGTAGTACGTAGTAAGAGCAAACTAACGAGGCGCCGCTGTGAGCGGGGTGTGAACAAACATCGAGATTCACACGGCGATGCCGAGCAGGGACTCGACTGCAGGACTCGACGTCGTGTCGTGTTCCTTCTGCTCACGTGGGTTGCCACACGACTATGGAACCCACGACGGACGATGATGGCGAAGAGTGGCAGGCGCTTCCCGCCGACCTCTTTTGTGAGCCGCCGATTGTGCCAGTCGGAGCGGGTGTTTTTGAGTTGCGGCTCGAAGGTAAAGTGGTGCGTGTCCACCCGCGGCGGGATGCCTTTGAGCGCTCGTCAGAGAGCGAAGACGGCAAGCGTGGCGTGGGCGCTGACTACGCCCGCGTCACGGGTGCGCTTCTATGGGACTCGTCGGTGGTGCTCTCGGTCCATCTCCTGCAGCGCCGGAAGGAGGGCCGGCTACCAATTGGCCTACATTGCGTGGAGCTCGGAGCGGGCTTGGGCCTAGTGGGCTTGTCGGCAGCGACTCTCGGCTGCCGTGTGACCTTGACGGATAGGGAAGAGGTGCTACCTCTCCTCGCCCACGGCGTCGCTATGAATGGCCTCCAGGATCATGCCAAGGTTGCGGCACTCGAATGGGGAGGCACGTCTCTTGATACAGCAGCCCGTGCACTCGGACGGCCGTTCGCTCTCATCCTTGCTGCTGACGTGGTGTACGAGGCTGCCGTCACCGATGCGCTCGTCGAAACCTGCATAGCGCTCACCGCCCCCGAGTCGGAAGTGCTCATCGCACAGGACGCGTCCTTCGGGCGTCGCGCTGCGTGGGATGCCTTTGAGAGACGTGCACGCCAGTCCTTCTCTTGGGAGCAGTTGGACACGTGCCAACACGGCGGCCTCGGCCCGACCAAAGAGAGCGTGGCCTTGGTGTGCTTGCGACGCCTGCCCACTTAGGATTTTCGTTTTCAATATCGTATTCCGAACGGGTCGGACACTGCATTCCCACCCCTTTCCAGTCCGGACAAATGGGAAGCGGGGCTCCTCTCCGATTCTCCTTCCCTTTTTGGCAGTAGAATCTAGCCAGTGTGTATGTGCGCAGTGCGCTCCTCGCG
>PJAB01000686.1:0-22111 GCA_002887195.1 Chrysochromulina parva | reverse complement strand
TGGCGATCTTCCCCGCGGCCTCGACAGCCACGGCCGCCGCTTGCTCGGCCTCGATGGCCTTGTTGGCCGCCACCTTCATGGCATCGAGAGCTTTATCGGTCTCTGCCTTGATGTCGTCAACAGCCTTCTTTTCATCCGCCGTGCGCGGCTTGCGCAGTGGCGAGTGCGAGCCGACTGGCTTACCGGTAGAAGCGCTCGACTGGGCGCTCAACTCGGCGGACCCACCGTGCTCGACGTCGTCTGAGCGCCCACCATTGGCGCCGAGCAGAACCTGATCCTCCTCATCTTTATTTTTCGGCGAGCAGCACGCCCGCATGCAGCACGCCCGCATGGATGGAAACCCCCCACAGCACGCACGTAGCAGCCAGATCAGTAGCAAGAGCACCGCAACGGCCACAGCGGGCCGGTATTCGGCCGGAATGCCCGTATACGCGTCAAGCAACGATTTGTTGTCTCCGAGCTTGATGGACTCGGCCGCGGCGGAGACGTACGGCGTGGCCGCCGTGGCCGCTACGGTGGCCGCGCGGACGGCCGCCGTGGCCGCAACGGTAGCCGCGCTGACCGCCGCACCGACAGCAACTTTGCCTTGTTCGGTGACAGTCAGCCCATCCTCAAGCTGCTCCGAAACAAGGCCGGCGTCATCGGAGACGAAGAGCGCGAATAGTGATGGTGCGTGTGGAGGCGAAGGTGGAGATGGCCGCGGTGGGGGAGGCGAAGGCGGTGAAGGAGGCGATGGGAATGGCCGTGTTGGAGGAGGAGGCAATGGGGATGGCGGAGGCGATGGGAATGGCGGTGGTGGTGGCGGAGGAGGCAATGGGGATGGCGGAGGCGATGGGGATGGCGGTGGAGGTGGCGGATGTGATGGCGGATGTGATGGCGGCGGAGGCCGCGAAGGGAGAGGCGATGGCGGAGGCCGCGAAGGGAGAGGCGATAGCGGCGGAGGCCACGGAGGAAAAGGAGGGCTCCGAGAGGCCGTGCCTCCCCCTCTTTTCTGGTACAATGCCGCATTGGCGGATACCTCGTGCGAGGCCACGGCGATGCGAGCCATATGTAAGAGATAGAGAATGGCGAGGCCGAAGCCGAGCCTGCGCGAGAGGGATGGATACACAGCCATTAGAGTGGCCATCACAGGGATGGGAGCGAGAGGGGGAGGGGAGGAGGGAGTCAGACGCCGTGGTGATCACTTGCATGCGCGAGAGGGATGGGAGAGGGATGGGATGAGGGAGCGGGGGCAGCCCATCCGAGATGAGTCACGGGAGGGAGTCAACTTAGGAAGGAACAGAAGGCCATCACAGGGGTTAGGAGAGAGGGAAATGCGAGAAAACCCCGAGCCCCGAGCCGTACCAAGGGAAGGCCGCCATCGCCTTGTCGGCCGCCGCCTTGTCCGCCGCTGCCTTCTCGGCCGCCGCCCTTTCCGCCGCCGCCCTTTCCGCCTCCGCCGCCCTTTCCGCCGCCTCCTTCGCCTCCTTCGCGGCCGCCGCCTTGTCCCACCTGTTTCGAAGCGCACGGGCGAACGCACGCTGTTGGCGCTGAGCAATTTTTCCCAGCACGGCGCGTCGTCGCATGCAATCACGAAGCGCGAGGGCTTGCGAAGGGTGGTCGTGAAGATGGCAAGGCAGCCAGAGGCAGTGGCAGCAGCGTGTGGCGCGGCCGGCGCGACCAAACTCAGCCGCAACGAGAGTGGCCACCGAGGCCGCCAGAGCCGCCGACTCTCGATGTGCCCATCACGGCGCGTTCGGCACGCGCCCATTCGGCATCAATCATCGCCTCGGAAGGAAGCGCAATCACAAGGCACTCTGACGCGACGCATGTCGGCCGTCGCGTCCTCTCGGCCGCATCCAATGGCGAGTCGCCGCCGTTTGTTCGCCGTCGGCCAGCAATCCGCCGACGGCGTGTGCCCAAGACGGCGCGGCCGCTGCGTTCGATTCGCTTTCATCGGTCGGTCTTCATCCGCGTACCTAAGCTCGCTCAACAGGGCCACGACCTCCCACTTTTTCTGCCTCTTTGCGTTGTCGAGGGCCGTCTTGCTGCCCCAGTCGCGCTTGGTTCCGAGCTTCGGATTGGTTCGCAGCGTCGGATCTGCGCCTCGTTCGAGGAGACGCTTGGCGATCGCGAGGTGACCCTTGAAAGCCGCCCCATGCAGAGCTGAGGCTCCGGAGGTCTGAAGACAGAAGGGAGGACACGAACGAAATCACGACATGGAAGCCGATCCATGGCATGTGCTGGGGAGAGGGCACGCTCGAGGCTTACGTCCGTGGCGTTGACCTCGATCGCCTCGGACTCGAGAAGGATTTTGACGCACCCTTCGTGCCCGTGGTCAGCGGCCGATATCAGAGCTGTGTGTCCGTAGACCTGGGCACACCAAGCACAACGGAGTCATCGAGTGCCAGAACGCGAGGAGCGTGGACGAGCACGCGGGGGTGCGGCGCGCGCCATGCGACGAGGACACGTGTGCCGAGCTCGGCGGGTCGGCGGGTCGGCGGCACAGCCAGCGCCGCCGCGCGCGCGCCGTGCAGCGAGCTGTGGGGTCAGGCGCCGTCTCGGGCGAGCGCGGCGGCGGTGGCGATGCGACCGAAGCACCATCAGAGGCGGCGACGACGCGGGCGACCACGCGAGGCACATGCGGCGGCGCACCTCAGGATTATGCCAGTTGACGTTCCCTCCAAGGCCGATCAGCCGCCTGAGCTCCGCCTCGTTGCCGTCCTTAGCGGCCTTGTACACGGCATAGCCCATCGGGTCGCTCATCGCGTCCGCCGCGCTTTACAGGCCTTCGCCCACTCGGACACCTGCGGATTGGGGGGGGCACGCGGCTCCGCTGTGACGCTCGAGAGGCGGCGGCGTGCACTCAGTCGTGGTGCGCATGCAGCTCGCCCACACGCCCCTCGGAGCTCGGGTGGCCGCGGCAGCCGTGGCGCGAGGGCGCGTCGAGGACGCTCGAAGCGACCACGGCGCGCAGTCGAGGCTGCCGCGACGCCTGGCTCCCGAGGCCCCGAGCAGCGTGGTGTGGGCGTGCGAAGCAGCTGGCGAAGCAGGCCATCGGGCTTGACGAGGGCATTGGGTAATGCGCGCCCGCACGAGGGGTTTGCCGAACTCACGTCCAGCACCATTGGCAAGGACTTTTACCATGGAACCCTGGTTCCGAATGTAAACTTTGGGGGTTCTGCAAGTTTGTATGTAACGGTCTGTGCTTACCGGTACCGGTAAAAAGACACCGAGCCGGTTCGGCATACCGGGTAGCATGACCAGCCGCCGGACCGGTATGGTTTCTTTCTAACAAGCCTCTCTTACCGAGCCGGGACACACACATAGTCTACACATACCAGAGTCACTGTCAACTATAGCCTAGCCGGGCAGCGGCACCCGCCCGCTAACGCGCAACGGAACACCAAGGCGTTCTGGGCCATGTTAAGGGCCAATGTCGTGCCTGTGGATCCGGTAAGGATCTGGTTCCCCGCGGTCTCTCTGTGAGTTTTCAGATCGACTGGTTAATATAATTTCACAGAAAGCATGAAAGCAACCAAGCTAACGACGAAAAACTCACGAAACGCTCTACGCTGCGGCTCGGCTGCTGTGCGTGCGGTGCCGAGGCCGCCAAGCACTACTCGTGCGGGCACCCCGAAATCGAATAGGAATACTTATATACTAGAACCGAAACGTCGTAATAAGCGAAGAAACGATCAAACAGGTAATAGCCCCTGAAACGCCGAACTCTTTTCTTTTAAAATACGCCACACGACTAACATACACGACTTGGAGGGATTTGTACACGAAACGTCAGAAACGTGTACAAGTTGCTCAATACAACGCTACGTCCGCCTTGCCTACTCTGGCCAGCCAGGCTGCAACGCTCAGCTTGGATGGCGTCTCATCCGACCCTATCGCGCCGTCGCTGGCCGGCACTGCCGCCGCCGGCGGCGGCGGCAGCGGCGGCGGCAGCGGCGGCGCGCACTCGTCTTCCATCACCATGCCGCCTCCACCAGGGGCCGTCGCGCCGCCACGCCCCTGCCAGGCTCCCCGATCCGCCTCCGCGCCTTGATCGATGAGAAAGGTGAGCCGCGTGTAGCGCGTGCGCCCGTCGAGCTTCCGGCGGTCTGCCTTGCGCAGCTCGACACCGCGCAGATCCAGCACGGCCATACTCGCGTGCCCGATGGCCACGTGTGCAAGACGGAAGACCCCATCGGCGCGCAGCTTGTTGCCCGCCAGGCTGAGCTTCTGCAGCGTGGCCGACTCACGCACGGCTTCTGCGAGATGGCACGCGCCTGGGAACCGGATCGCATTGCACGAGAGGTCGAGGCATCGGAGCGCCCTGTGGCGCCCCACAGCCCTCGCCAGGGCACCCATGCGCTTATCGCCGATCCGGTTGCGTGCAAGCAGCAGCACCTGCAAGAAGGTTTGGGAAAGGCAGGCGTGAGGCTCACGCATGCAGTTCACAGGGACGAGAAGCATTCACAGGGACGAGCCGTTCGCAGCACCTGCAAGAACTCATTCATACCGAGCTCCGTGGCGAGAGCGAGCAGCCCCTCATCCCCGATTCGATTCGCGCTCAGCTCGAGCTCCACGAGCCGACTGCCCCTCGAGAGCAGGGAGCCAATCGACCTGGCGCCCTCATCGCGCAGCCGGCACTCGACCAGAGAGAGGCGCTCGAGCCCCGCACCTCCCTGGAGGCGTGCACCGCGCGCGAGGAATGCCGCGCCCCAGGCGCCCAACACGACGCCGTGCAGCGCGAGCGTCTCGAGCGACGATCGCTTGGCGCACGCTTCGAGAGAGAAGAGGGCGCGATGGTCGAGGAAGGCCGGGGCGAGGACCCGAGTCGCTCCGTCGGAGAGCGCTCGGCTCGGCGCGTGCGCCAAGGTGAGCGTGTCGTCGCGCAACGTCAAGCTCGCCCCGTCAAAAGCCTCGATTGCATTCATGGTGCGCACGGCGCGTAAATCACCTCGAGGCTTCAGACCCATCCGGAGCTGGTTTGGGTGCGGCACTGGCTCGCCTGCAGTCTGGGCGTCCTCATTCTGGGCGAGCTTGAGGTCGACTGAGAAGCTAAACGTGGCCGTCTCGCGCTCCTCCTCAGCCTTGGCCTTGAGCGTCCCTATAGCCTTATCCGCGGGCTCCATGCGCCGGGCCATCTCCAAGTCCGCAAGGCACTCGTTGAACTCGCCCGAAGCGAGCCATGCGGACGCTCGACGGTACCAAGCCTTCGCGTCGGCGCCTTTGCATCGGTGGAGCGCGCCGTCGGCGGCGAGCAGGGCCTCGCGCTCGCGCCCCAGCTTCAGTAAGCAAGCGGACCGGTTCAGGTGAGCGCGGTGGTCGTCGGGCGCGAGCTCAGAGGCCCTCGTGAAGGCGTCTAGAGCTCCTTCCCAATCCGCCGCCTTGAAAGCCGTTACACCTGTGAGACGCTCAGCTTCGGCCTCGGCGCGCTTGCGCTTGTCGAGCTGTGCGCGCCACTGATGCTTCTCCTCGCGCGCCTTGCGCTCGGCACGGCGCGCCTCCTCTTTCGCCTCCTCGCCCTCCGCCTCCTCCTCCTCGCCCTCCTCGCCCTCCTCGCCCTCCTCCTCCTCCTTTTCCTCCTCGCCCTCCTCCTGGGGATCACCGGCTGCATCCTCGGGCAGCGGCGCGTCCTCCACCAGCCCGATCGCCCTGCGCCGACGAGCCTGCCGCCGCGCCGTCCGCCGCTCGAGGAACGAAAGGCACGCGAGCACATTCGTCGTCTCATCCGGAGGCGAGAGGAGTGCCATCCGCACCTCCTTTGCCTTCCAATCATACCGGTACTCGCAGAGCAGCGCGCCACACGGCTCGAGGCAGCCGTCCACGTTGAAGATGAGGGACCCCTTGGGCGGCAGCACGATGCAGAGCGCACCCGCGCCTTGGAGTTCCACGAGCGCTTCCGCCTGTGCATCGTCGATCGCCACAAGGCACGGCACAATCTCCGTCGCCTTCTCGCCCCAGTAGCGCGCCTCGATCGGCTGGTGAGCGTGCGGGTCGGGCTGACCAGCCTTGGCCGCCTCGCGCGACTCGAGCTCATGCCGTGGCTCGCCCACCCACCAGCGCTGCCCAAGGAACTGACAGCCCGTGCCCAGCCCGATCAGCACGGCGCCTGTGTAGTAGCGCCACTTGACGCGCTCGAGGACGCACTCCTCGTTCAAGGAGAGCATCCTCCATGTTTGCAGCACGTGCGGCCCGTCGCCGAGGCACACAATGTCCGACTCCTCGAGGTGCGCGAGCGCACGCGCGGACGGCTTGGCCAGCTTCAGGTGCACGCACGAGAAGACGTCGATCGTGCGCATCGCCTCGACGAAGGCCGCGAAGCGCTGCGTGTCCTCGTTAGAGTTGGCGCCGATGTATGTCGCGCGCACGGGCTCCTCCATGCCGCCCGGGCCTAGCGGCCGCGTCGGCAGCTCACACCGCACGCGCACGATCCACGGGTGGTTGCCGTACCGGATGGAGAGCACCTCCTCCGAGCCGAGCATGAAGACGGCGGCGCACGGCGCCTTCTCGAGCTGCTGGCGCACCTCAAGGTCCTTGAGGTAGGCCTCGATCGAACGGTAGGTGTTGCCTGGATCGGCCGGCATATTGCTGAAGTCGCGTCTCGTGACGAAACTATCGGCAGAAAGCCCCCAAATTCTGAACACGGTTGCGAACGCCAGGGCGGCTTGTTGTATACTTCGGCGCGTCGTCGAACGCCCGCGACGACATTTTGGTGAAATCGACCTTCGTTTTTGGCGCGTAGCACCAAGCGTACCGACGTTTGCGGGCGCTCGACGCACATGTCGTCGGTCACCCCCACGCTCAGTGCCAAGGCCTCTGGTGACGTGGGCTGCGGCGCCTTCAAGACGCCTGCCCCAGTGAGTGGCACGCTGAAGCCCGGTGCCCGGGTCAAGGCCCGCTACATGGCCTCCGTCCTGCCAGAGAAGGCGACCAAATGGTACGAGGGCACGGTGACCTCGGTTAATCAGGACGGCACGTTCAACATCCTTTACGACGACGATGGCGAGGAGGAGGAGGATGTCGAGCCGGAGTACATCCAGCTCCTCAGCGACAACGTCAAGCAAGTTGCGGACGCCGCGAGCGAGGAAGTCAAAAAGGTTCAAGCCGCAAGTGCCGAAGCCGCGTCGGAGAGCACATCCTCGCAGGAGAGCCCGCCGGGTGGCCGCGCGCGCCGCGCACGGCCGGTCGTCGACTACGCCAAGCAAGAGAAGGCACTCGACGATATGGAACTCTCGGGAGAGGACGACGAGGACGAGGACGAGGACGACGTGCTGCCCAAGAAGGCAGCGGCGGGAGCCTCGAAGGCGGCGGCCGCGTCGCGCCCCAAGCGCGCCGGCGGCAAGAAGAAGGTCGAGTCGGACTCGGACGATAGCTCGGCGAGCTTTGAAGAGTCCGGTTCGGACGATGAGGACTCGGAGGACGATGAGGACGGCTCCGCGGCCGTCGACGACTCGGACGACGATTTCAAAGAGCCCGTAAAGAAACGCTCGCGCAAGCCGCCGGCCAAGCCGCCGGCCAAGACGCCTGCCGCGCCGCCGGCGAAGACGCCGGCCGCGCCCAAGAAGGCGGCAGCGGCGTCGCGTAAGGGCGCGGGCGTTGCCAAGGCGGCGCTGAAGAAGACCAAGGCGGCGGCGCCCGAGGACGACGACGACGACGACGACGGCGACGACGGCGGCGACGAGGACAAGGGCGATGCGGCGGGCGAACGCGATCAGGAGCGCGCCGGAAAGGGCTCGCAGGACTCGAGTGGCTCGAGTGGCGCGTTTGACGCCGCCGCAGCGTCCAAGTCGAAGGCGGCCGCGAACCAATCGGCCAAGCGGCAGGCCGCGAGATCAGCCGCACCGCTCCTCAAGGGCCAGACGCCGGGCGCGGAGCAGGCCACGTGGACGGCGAGCGACACGTCGCGCAAACTCTCGTCGCGCACTATGTCCGAGGAGCAGTCGGATGAGCTGCCGGTGATCACCGAGCCCGTCGAGATGTTCCGCGACATGGTGAGGAACGCGGAGCTCAAGGCGCAGCTCAAGGGCGGCGCCCTCGAGGGTCTCTCTCTCAAGCGGCTCGCGATGGACTTGCAGGGACGGCCGATCCGAGTGGCGACGATGTGCTCGGGGACGGAGTCGCCGCTGCTTGCGCTCGACCTGATCTGCAAGGCGGTGCACGAGCAGCACGGGACGCCGATCAACGTGGAGCATGTCTTCTCCTGTGAGATCGAGCCGTTCAAGCAGGTAAAGGACGGCACGCTGCTGATAGGACCACCCGAGGACCTCCCGATGACCTCCCAAGAGCCTCTGAGTGCCGTTGATTGCCACTGAGAGCCCCTGAGTGCCGCTGAGAGCGCCGCTGATGGTTCGTGAGAGCCTTTCTCCTCAGGCGTGCATCGAGCGTTTGCCACTGATTGCCACTGATTGCCACTGATTGCCATTGCTAGCCACTGATTGTCACTGATTGCTTCTCAGGCGTACATCGAGCGCAACTTTGCGCCGCCGCTGCTCTTCCGCGATATCCGCGAGCTCGGCAACGACGCCGCGACCACCGCGTACGGCGCCAAGCGTCCGGTGCCGGGCGAGGTGGACGTGCTGATCGCGGGGACCTCGTGCGTCGACTACTCCAACTTGAACACGAAGCAGAAGGGCATCGAGCAGAAGGGCGAGTCGGGCCAAACGTTCTGGGGGATGCTCGGATGGGTGCGCCGCCACCGACCGCCCATCGTCATCCAGGAGAATGTGTGCAGCGCCCCGTGGGAGAAGATGACGGAGTATTACGCCAAGTATGGCTACGCGGCAACCTTTCTGCGCGTCGACACGAAGAACCACTACGTGCCGCACACACGCACGCGCGTCTACCTGCTCGCAATCGACATGACGGCGCCCAATCGGTTCAAGGCGGCCCTCGCGCGCGGACCAGCCGCCAAGCCCAAGGAGGCGATAACGAAACCCAAGGTCCACGAGGCGGACGAGGAGGCGGACGAGGAGGCGGACGAGGAGGCGGGCACCGGCGGCGGCGAGGAGGGCAACTCAGCGGCGCCCCTCGCCCCCAAGCCCACCAGGGCGCGCTGTAACGAGCTCCCTCGGTGGAAGGCGTCGATTGACGAGATGGCGCGCCCGTCCTCGTCCTCTCTCGAGGCCTTCCTGTTGCCGAGCGACGACCCCCGCGTGCATCGCGCCCGCATGGAGCTCTCGAAGCCCAAGAATGACCAGCGTAAGGTCGTCGATTGGGGAAGGTGTATCACGCGCCACGAGCGCGCGCGCACGCAGGAGTGCCTCGGCAACAAGCGGCCGCTCACGCGATGGGTCTCCCAAGGGCACGCGACTCTGCCCGACTTTGCCTGGCATGACTGGGGCTCGGCGCAGGTGCGCTGCGCCACCACTCGAGATCATGCCTCCCTGATGATCTCTGATGGCCTCTGATGGCCTCTGATGGCCTCTGATGAGCGCGGATGGCCTCCCTCATCACAGGTGGAGCGGGTGCTCGACCTGATGGACATTAATTACCTGCGTGACGTGTCCAAGGGGATCGACTGCGCCTACAAGACGCAGATCTGGAACCTGTCGCAGAATGTCGACCGCGAGACCGGTTCGGGCAAGCCGGGCGTGTGCCCGTGCCTGACGCCGAACATGGTGCCGTACGTGACGAACCGCGGAGGGCCGCTGATCGGGCAGGAGGTGCTCTCGCTCCAGGTGCGTCCCTCTGATGGCCTCTGATGACCTCTGATTGCGACCGTCATTAAGGAGGTGCTCTCGCTCCAGGTGCGTCCCTCTCATTCGCCTCTGATGGCCTCTGATGGCCTCTGAAGACCTCTGATTGCGACCGTCATTAAGGAGGTGTGCTCTCTCCCTCTCTCTCTCTCTCTCTCTGCAGGGGATCCCGGTGGACGATTTGCTGCTCACTCGCGAGAGTACCGATCAGATGGCGGACCTCGCGGGCAATGCGATGACCTCGACCATCGTGGGCACCTGCATCCTAACCGCGCTGCTCCTTGGCAAGGAGTACCTCTACGCCTTCGACCTTGCCGTGCCTGAGCCTGGCGCCGTCGCGGGCACGAGCGGCGTCGCATCGATGAAGAAGAGCGGCGGCGGCAGCAGCGCCCGCGACGGCGCCCGTGGGGCCTCGCCCGTGCGTAAGCAGAGGAAGAGCACGGAGGCAGGCCCCTCTGACGAAACCCTCTCGTCGCCCGCGCTGCCGCGCTCGCCCGCGGGCGGGTTGATCACGTCCAATGGGGTGAGCGGCACGGCGCCGAGGGTGAGCGAGGCCACAGGAGCGCACGCGCTGCGCTCGGAGCCTCTTGAGCTCGCAGCGATCTCCGCGATCTCGCTCGATCTCGACGCGCTGCTGGCGCAGGCGGGAGCGTCTCGACGCATGTGCGTGAGTGAGGGGCGCGATGGGTTGGCGAGCGACATCCTGCAGTGCGTCGCGTGCGGCGGCACCGTCTCCCGAAAGTGCACCGGCTGGCCCGAACACAAGTGCCTCGAGCCGCTCAGGACGGCGCGTCTCGCTCCGACGACCTTCGAGACGACGCTCAAGGGAGTGCTCCCAATGTGCGTCGAGCTGAGCGGGCTGGCGGACGTGGCGGCGCTCGAGGCGCTCAAGCCCGACACGGCGCTCATCGGGCCGGCTCCGAATGCCGACGCGCCGACGACCTCGAGCGCGCCCGCGGCGGCGCGCGTCGACAAGGACGCGGAGGACGCGGCGGCGCTCAAGACGGCGCTCGCGGCGGCGGAGGCCTCGGGCGCCTCGCTCGAGGTTTCGTCAAAGGGCAAGGGTGCGGCCTCGGCTGCGAACGCGACCCCATCTCCCATTGCGCCCGCCAAGCCCGCCATGAAGCAGGCAGGCATGATGGCCTTCTTCAAGCCCAAAGCCGCTGCCGCTGCCGTTGAGGCTCCCCTCGAGCTCCCCAAGGCCGACGAATCCATGGCTCAGAAGGACGAGGACGAGGCCATGGCAGCGCCCGCTTCCAAGAAAGCGGCGCGCGACGAGGGAGCGGCCGACGAGAGCAACGTACTCGCCGCTTCGAAGCGTTCCAAAGCGAGCGGCGGCACGCCAGCCACGCCCCTGAGCGAGGAGGAGCAGCTGTGGAACGCGTGGGCAGAGAGCCTGCGCAAGCTCGGTAGCACGCGCTTCTACTTTGAGAGCGTCACGCGCGCCGAGCGCTGGACGGCCACGTACGCTGATGACCTCTGATGACCTCTGATGACCTCTGATGGCCTCTGATGACCTCTGATGGCCTCTGATGGCCTCTGATGACCTCTGGTGGCCGCTGATGGGCGTTGATGGCTTCTGCTTGCCTCTGATGACCGCCGAGGGCTCACCTGCTCAGGTACAAGAGCGCGCACGGCACCCTGCAGCTGGTGCTCACTCCGACGGAGGCTGAGTGGAAGCTCTACGCGACCCAACCCGCGCAGCGCGGCCACCTTCGCACCTTACTCGGGCTGCCCGTCGCACGGATGAGCATCAACCCGACGGACGCGGCCATCCGCCGCGCGGCGCGCACCGGCGGCGTCGCGGCGCAACTGCTCGCGGGTCAGTGGGAACTATGTTTGCCTACGATCCGTACCGTGCCCATCGTCGTCGGCGCCCTCGGCACTCCGATTGACTCGTACCAGGCGACGATCGGTCTGACCGGTCCCTGGGACGGCCACTCACGCTATCGCACGTGGTCCTTCTCGCTCGGCGCGGGCGCACGGGCGGCCCTCGACGGTGACGTGTCTGGCGTGTATGAGCTCCTCGAGCAGTGTGGAGGCGCGATGGGCTCGCTGCATAAGCGCGTCAAGGGCGGAGACGGTAAGGAGTGCTACTTCTTCCTCGACCCGTCGCGCACGGGCAAGGAGGACGAGGACCACTTCGTCTTCGCGCCCTCGTTTGAACGGCTGCCCTATCGCGAGACGCGCGAGGTGTACGCCGAGCTACCCTCGGATTGGCGCCCGTGGGCCACACCGACGCCCGGTCCACAGGACCAACTCCGCGATGCGAATTCGGCCACTGGCGGCAAGGCTCTCGGCTCGTCCAAGAAGAATGTGGTCGTGCTGGATCGCCAGCATGGGAAGCCCCGACCCTCCGAGGAGGCGGTGGACACCACGGTGCGCGCGTGATTGCTGATTGCCTCCCTCATCAGCCCACCACGGTGCGCGTGATTGCCTCCCTCATCAGCTTGATGGCCTCCCTCATCAGGTGCGCGGGCTGTGGAAGGCAGCGCCCGCCCTCACGCTCACGCCCATCCGCTTTGCGGACGCGACGATCGCCGCGCCCACCCAGCCCCTCGTGCTCGATGTGCCCAACACGGCGCCAGCGGAGGGGCCAGCGGCGGAGGGGCCGGCGGAGGGGCCGGCGGCGGTGCCGCTCCTGCGCTGCTCTGTGCCGCTGCTCCGCGCCGAGGTTTCCGAATGGACCTTCGGCCAGTGGGGCCTGATCCCGCTGACGAAATCCAAGATGACCTTTGGCTCGATTGCGTGGATCACGGAGCGCCTCACACTCCCGCCCGCGTGCCGTGAATGGGCGAAGCTCTCGCACCCGTCGGCGCTGTCGGCGTGGGCCAACGGCCGCTCGCCATGCGAGGCCTGCGCGCCCACGATGCCGCAGCTTCAGTGGGTCCCCATGTCGCGCTCCAAGATCGTCGCCGTCGAGGATCCGGTGCAAGCTGGAGCGTACGAGCAGCGGCTCAAGAAGCGTCCGCCGGCGTTCGTCGTCGAGCGGCGTGCCGACTCGATTGGCGCCGTCGCGGGCGGCGAGAGCGCGATGATCGACGTGGCGGACGCCCACGACAAGGCCATCGGCTCGATCCGGATCAGCGCCAACCCAATGGCGCTCGCGCTGCGCGCGCTGGCGCTCATTCCCCCCTCGCGCCTCGCCACGCGCACAACGCTTGAGTGGCGTCTGGTGGAGCACTCGGACCAGCCAATCGCCCTACCGCTGCTTCGGCTCTCGTCCAACAAGCGCGACCCGCCCGCCGCGCAGCCGGAGCACTTTGGGCCCTTTGCGGGGCGCCCGAAGAATCTGCCCGTGCTGCAGCTCCGGATCGAGCAGCAGCGCTCGCTTTCCTGGATGCTCGCGCGCGAGGCCGAGGATGTGCCGCCCTTCGTGGAGACGGAGGTGGCCGAGTCGACGCTTCCCGCGCTGCGCTGGCGCCTCGAGGCCCGTGCGAGCATGCCGCGCGTCGTGCGTGGCGGCGTGCTGGCCGATGAGGTCGGCTACGGCAAGACGGTGATCACCATCGCGCTCATCGACGCCACGCCGCGAGTGCCGCGCACGCCGCCGCCACCGCTGCGCGCAGACGGTTTCATTCCGCTCAAGGCGACGCTTGTGCTCGCGCCGTCCCACCTGCTCAAGCAGTGGCCTAAGGAGGTGCATAAGTTCTCGGGCGGCGCGCTCAAGTGCGTCACGATCGCCACGATGGCGGACATCAACAAGCTGTCCATCCACGACCTTCAGGCGGTCGACGTGGTCGTGGCTTCGATCACGCTCCTGCGGAACGACCTGTACTTTGCGCGCCTCGCCAACCTCGCCGGGGCCGATGCGCTGCCACATTCGAAGACCAACATGCGCCACTTTGGAGCCGCGTACGCCAGCGCGACTGAGCGGCTGCAGGAGCAGGCCGCGCGTCTGGCGGCCGGCGCACAGGGGGTCGCTGAGGCACGCCAGGCCGTCAAAGGCGGGCAGGCGCGGCGCAAGGCGGCACGCGAGTGCGGGCGCGGGGGGGGCGCCGCGAAGCTCGGCAACATGCAGAAGCGGCTGGCCTCGGGCTTGCAGCTCGAGGGCGTCGGGCTGGCGGTCGGACTCAAGGGCAAGAAGGCCACGTATGCAGCCGAGAAGAAGGCGGCCAAGGCGGGCGGTGCGGGCGCCAAGAAGGCCAAGGTTGAGGAGGACGAGGAGCTCGAGGTTGAGGAGGAAGACGAGGAGGAGGAGGAGGAGGAGGAGGAGGAGGAGGAGGAGGAGGATGAGGAGGAGGACGAGGAGGAGGACGAGGACGACGAGGACAACGAGGACGACGAGGACGACGAGGACGAGGACGGTGGCGCCGGCAAGAAGCGCAAGAAGGCGCCGCCCAAGAAGAAGGCAGCTGCCCCTAAGCTCACCAAGACTATCGAGGAGGCAGAGGAGGCCGATCCCTGGGGCCTCTTCCAAGGCAAAGCTGACAAGGACTACACGTCGCTCAAGGCGGCGCCCCTCGAGCTCTTCTATTGGAATCGGCTCGTGGTGGATGAGTACACGTACAACAAGGAGCGCGATGTGATCGCCATCGTGAACGGGCTCCAGGCGAGTGCACGCTGGGTCCTCTCGGGCACGCCCGACATCTCGGGCTTCGCGGCGGTCAATGAGACGGCGCAGTGGCTCGGGCTACGCCTCGGATCGGCGGACGCGACCGACCTGACCAAGTCTGAAAGGTTGTCGCTCACATCCGTCGAGCGCTTCCAATTCTTTCGCGACGTGCACACGCCCGCGTGGTACGCGGAGCGTCATGCGACCGCCCAACAGTTCCTCGACCTCTTCGTGCGCCAGAATATCGCCGAGATTGACGAGATCCCATGGCGCGAGCAGGCGGTGCGCATCGCGCTGCCTGCGGCGGAGCGCGCGCTCTACGTCGAGCTCCAGAACCACCTCGAGGCGCTCGACATGAAGAACAACCACAAGACGATCAAGGCCAAGTGCAAGTCCGAGAATGACCGCGAGTCGCGCCTCGCGCAAGTGCTCTCGGGCTCGTCGTGCCCTGAGGAGGCTCTGCTCAAGCGGTGCGCGCACTTCGACATGGAGGGCAAGGCCAAGACGGCCACCGCCGCGTGCGACGCGATCATCGCGATGCGCAAGGAGCAGCTCGATGCATGCACCGCCGAGCTCGTCAAGCAGGTGACCTTCGCGCGCAATTGCATCGCGAAATTCGAGAGCGAGTTCCCGACCAAGGGCATGAGCGACAAGCACAAGGAATACGCTCTTCGGTGCTCGCCAGGTCTCTCGTTCAAGCTCTGGCAGAGCACCGAGATCCTCGACTGCGGTGACGAGGAGGCGAATGAGCTCCTCGGGCCTCTCGTCAAGCAGGGCCTCGCACCCGCGGTCGACAAGAAGGTGCGATGAAGACGAAAGACTCGATCTGGAGTGGCTGATGGTCTCGGATGGCCTCCAGTGTGCGCCTTAGATGGCTTCGGATGGCATCTGATTGCTTCCCCCCCTTCCTCTCCCCAGGTGAAGATCTCCGAGAAGGAGAAGAATCTCAAGGACAAGATGGCGTGGACGCGCGACCAGGTGCACCTGCTCCGACGACTCACCAAGGAGGTCACCGGGCGAGTGCGCTCTCTCCGCTTCTTTGAGAATGTGCGCAAGCTCCAGATGGATCCCACCGACGCCGTGGGCAAGTTTGGGGGCAAGGGCAAGGCGCACGGGCTGCTCTCGTGCTGTGGTCACGTGGGCGAGTATGACGCCATGTTCCGTGCGGCGGCCGAGCAGATGTGCATCAAGCCCGGGTGCAAGGCGCCCGCGCATCCCTCGTGCGTCATCTCCGTCGCGGAGCTCGGCAACGAGGTGAGCTCTGCAAAGGGTGCCTCGGCGCAGGCAGGCTCGACCTCGTATGGAGTGAAGCTTGCGTCTATCGTACGGCTGGTCAAGAGCCTGCCGTCCGAGGAACGAGTGCTCATCTTCGTTCAATTCCCAGACCTTCTCCTCAAGGTGGCCGACTGCCTCTGATTGCTTCTGAGTGCCTCTGAGTGCCTCTGATTGCCAGACCTTCTCCTCAAGGTGGCCGACTCGCCCTTGAGTGCTCACGAGTGCTCTCGAGTGCCCTTGAGTACCTCCAAGTGCTTCTGAGCGCCTCTGAGTGTGCCTCTGACTGCCTCTGACTGCATCTGATTGCATCTGAGTGCCTCTGAGTGCCTCTGATTGCCTCTGATTGCGCTCCCCCTCATCAGGTGGCCGACGCACTCAAGGAGCAAAAGGTGGCCGCCGTGATGCTTGTGGGTACGCCGCTACAGCGCTCGAGCATCATTGACAACTTCCAGCAGCTGGAGCTCAAGGCGGGAGAGCCGCGCGTGCTGCTGCTCAACCTGCGCGACGAGTCGGCGGCGGGTGCCAACTTGACGGCCGCCTCGCACGCGATTTTCGTTCATCCGTTGCTCGTGGGCTCGCAGCAAGAGTACACGTCCTGCGACACGCAGGCAGTCGGGCGCGTTCGCCGATACGGCCAGAGCCGCACGGTGCAGCTCTACCGCTTCCTTGTCGCAAATTCGATCGATGAGGACATCTTTCGTGACCGGCGTGCGGCCGACGCAGAGGTGCTACTTGCCAGCGCAGCCAGCGGCGACAAGGTGAGACCCATCGAGTGAGGCGGCTTGGGAGGCGCCCCTTGATGAGTGCGCAGGGGTCACACCCCGTTTACGTTTTATCTTACACCGAGACGGCGTCTACCGGTACTAATGACGAAACTTTGCTATTTGGTGGTGGGGAGACGGCAGGCGAGGGGGCGGAAGAGCCACCAGGCAGCACCAGGGTGCCTGTGAGGAGACAGGGCGTCGCTCGAATCAGGAGCAGCTGGGTCTCGAACGCCGTGGTGAGCGAGTGCGCCGTGGTGAGCGTCGACGCGGATGAGAATGACCGCGAGGGGCGATCTCGAGCCGCGACGGATGCAGGCGGCGATGGCAGCGACGAGCGGGGAACGGTCAGGCGGAATGCAGACCATGAGCGGGAGGGGTTGATTGAATGTGCTGTGGGCATGATGCACTTGATGCGAGCGTCGAGGATGGCCTTGTCGCTTGTGGCGTATTCGCTTCGTCTATCGTTTCGGAAAATCGGCCGGGGCGGCCGCGTCGTGTGGTGAAGAATGATCCGTGGGCGCGCGAGGCGCGTAACCGTACCGCTTTGTACCGGTAAGGTAAAGCGTCAGGTAAAGCGAACAGTACAGTACGCCTAACGTCAACGTGGAACGCGACGACCGATTATATTTAGGGAACGCGGAGAGTTTAACGGCGCAGCGAAGGACGAATTCGTCAGGCGCCGCTGCTCTCGGGCACGCTCGCCATCATCTCGTGCACCTTGGTCGGCCCGCCGAGAACGTTCACCAGCTCCGTGGGCACGCTGGACGAAATCGACACCTTGTCCACTGTGCGCTGTGACAAGAAGGGCGTCGCAATCTTCCAGATCGCGCCGAAGAGGGAGGAGGCGTTGATGACGAAGCACTTGCACAGGTTCTCAGGAAAGTGCGCCTCGCCCATCGAAAGCACGGGCCCGATGACATGCCTCGTCTCCTTCGCATCCCACAGGAGGCTCCACATATTCGTGTCCTTCATGTCGTAGACGTCGTACGTTCCCTTGCAAGGCTCGCCACGCTCTCGGGTGCTCTCGCCCTGCAGCTGCAGCGCACACTCGAGCCAGAGGGCCACCAATCGGCGCAGCTCGCCTTCATTCGACGCAGCAACGAGCTCGCGCATGTTCATACTTCGCATCCGCGCATACTGAATGATGGTGCCATCGGGAGCCGTGCCGGCAAAGGCCACTGGCAGGTGTCCACGCAGCGGGTGCGACTCAAAGGCCTTCTCCAAGTCGGCCCTGCACGCATACTCATCGAGGCGCTGCTCCCTCCGAAAGGCCAGCGTGGTCTCAATGCGCGCAGCTGCTTTGGCAGCGTTGCCGTCAATGGCGCGCAGGAAGCAGCGGAGGCAGCGATCCACCGATCCAAAGGCATAAATAAGGCACGGAAGGCCGGCAGGTTTCGTGCAAGCAAGGAGGCTCTTCAGCTCGCCCAGCTTGTCCTCATCGGCCATGTGTTTGCCCAGGGCGACGCGATTTCTTCACATTCACAGCAATGATTGTATCTCTTCTCTCAGTACTTCTTTGTTTGAATCATGGAGATCCTATTTCGTAGAATGGGTGATTATAACACCACGATTTAGATACCAGACAGAAAGGTCTGAGCACCTGGAGAGATCTTCTCGGGGGACGACGGCAACGCTAGCAACGTAAAAGACTCGTCGCCCACCTGAGAATGGAGATCGTCGCTCGTATTAGCTGACTCGACACTGCCTCGGCGGGTGCTTCTGGCGGCAACCGTTGTCGCCAATCGCTCCCGCCGCTGACTCGGCGTAATGGCGTGACCACTGCGTGAGCGCTCCTTGCGCTCCTTCGCCGCCACGCGCGCGGCACGCTGCGCCGCGGCCGCCGCGAGCTGCAGGGAAGCCAACTCGGCGGCGAGGCGCTGTTGCGACTCCAGAAGTGCTGTCAGCGCGGCGGACGACGCAACGTTTGGTTGGGTCTGCTGGAGGCCAGTGCCAGAGCCGCCGTCTTTCGAGCCGCCGTCTTTCGAGCCGCCGTCTTTCGTCCTGCCGTCTTTGACTCGGCCCTTATTCTTCTCCTGCACCGACTCCTCTCCTGCATCCTCTCCTGCATCCTCTCCTGCACCGCCCTCCATTGCGTCGCTATCCTTGGGGTTCTCTCCTGGCGCGCCCTGCTGCTCATCATGTGGTGGTTGGCGCGTACTCTGCTCGTCACCCCGAGATCCATGAGATCCGTCCATCTCGGCTTTGGAAGGCGATTCCGGCCCTGCCGCCCTGTCCTTGTCACCCGCTTTCTTTCCACCCTTTTTATTCGCATCCTTCTTGACTCGAGCCAGCAGCTTTCGTGCCGCGATGGCCTCAGCGCGCGCGGCCTCCATTGAGTCCAGCCATTGCTGTGCCTGGGATAACATCTCCTCTGGCATTCCCAGAGAGAATGCGTCGTTCAAGGCCATTTGAACAAGAGCTCGATCGGTGCCTCTCTTCATGGACGCCGCAAGCCTCATCTCTACAGCATGTGCCAGGCCTTGAAGCAGCTCGGGAAACGCTTCGGACAAGGCGAATGTAGCATCAGGGCCCAGGCCCACGCCCTGCCGACGAAGCGCTGCGAGTACTGCGACGGCGACACGATCATCGTGACCAGTCATGAGGCAGCGCAGAACGTCTGCCGCGCAATGCGCGCCCTCGGATGTTGGGCCCACGCTCAGCAAGTCCACAAGCCGCGCAATGACGCCTTGCTGCTCCGAGATGTAGGTGCGGTTGGTGCTGTTGTCTCGCGACAGGTTTGCAAGGCCACGTGCAGCCCAAATGAGGCCCTGAGACTTGACGTCTGCCGAGAGGAATCCGATCAGTGAGCGAGTGCCACCAGCCTCGTGAATTGCGTCTTGGTTGGTAGGGTTGCCGACGCAGATTTGGGCAAGCGTTGCTGCAGCATCGATCGCGACAGGATGCGCATGCCTCGCGGTCAGAAGCAAGATCAACCAACGGATGCCCCCAGCTTCTCGTATCGCGTCGCTGTTGGCCAAATTTTCGAAGGTCACCTGCCGCAGAGCCTGGATGGCCGCGGCTGTTACATCATTGTCCGGCCCACCCGGCAGCAAACTCACGAGCAGCGAAATGCCGGCGCCCTCACGAACAGCGTCCTGGCACTTCCGGTTTGGCCAGCGCGCGATGTTGGTGGCCGCGATGATGATACGCTTGTGATCACGGCGCTCCTGCTCAGGATCTACTTTCACCTCCCCTGCTCCCCCGCTACTTCGGCTTGTGGTGCGGCCCGTCTTGCGACCCGTCTTGCGACCAGTTTTGCGCCCTTCCTTGCCCCCCATCTCGCCGTGCCCTGCTAGGGTCTTTCGAGACTCGTCTGCGAGCGCGAAGAGCGGTGCAAAGCCGCCGGTCTCCAGGACCACGGCACAATTTTGTTGGTTGTCCTGGCAGACGT
Organism: Chrysochromulina parva; assembly: GCA_002887195.1. NCBI lineage: Eukaryota > Haptophyta > Prymnesiales > Chrysochromulinaceae > Chrysochromulina > Chrysochromulina parva. Next base: position 2,452 of record PJAB01000686.1, on the reverse strand, counting down.
GGCTTAGGGCCACGGCCGCGGCTTGGTCGTTATTGGTATCGCTGAGCATCGAGACGAGGGGCTGGATGCCACCGGCAACGCGTATTTGTTCTCTCTGCTCATCGCCCATAAAGGCCATGGACTGAAGGCCCTTGACAAAGCCGTGAACGGCGGCCGTAGCCTCCTCAAAGGCCACGAGTTCGTCCTGCGCTTCCTGCGCTTCCCTGGCAATCTTCTCATCCTGTTGCCGCTTCGCATCTTCCTCCTGCTTGCGAAGCGCCGCCTCCCGCAGCTCTACTTGGCGCTTCATTGCCTCGATCACCTCCTCCTGCGCACGTCTGGCCGCATCCTTTGCAGCGAGAGCGGTCTTTTCGCGCTGCTTCTGCCGCTTCTGCTCCTCGAGGGTTCGGTCGATCATGTTCTTCAACTTTGCTTTCCTCCGTGCGCCACCTGGCGCAGCCGCCTCCTCCTTCTCACGCTCTTCCTTCAGCCTCGCGGCCTCCTCCTTTGCCAAACGACGCGCTTCCGCCTCCTGCGCCCGTCGCTCACGTTGTTGCCGTTCCAACTCTTGCTCTTTTGCTAGCTTCTCGAGCCTGCGCCTGCCTCGTTCTCGCCACAGGATGATGCCCTTCTTCAAGACGCTGCGGGCCCACAATTCCCTCCGAATGCTCCGCACCTCCTGCTTTGCAACACGTCGGCGTTGGACGGCTTGGATGCGGGTGGCGGCCTGGATCTTCCGTTTTTCCTCGCGGAGCGCAACAACGGCGGCGGCCTTGGCGTCCTTGGCCAGCTGCGCTGACTGCCTCTTCGCTCTCAGGTCACCCTTCATTGCGGCCTGCTTTGCGAGCTTTGCCGATGTGGCGTGCTTCGCCTTCTCTGCCTTCTCGTCCAGAAGCTTGAGATCGTCCTGCGTCAGCTCGGGCGATGTCGTTGAGGCCTCAGCTGCCTTGTCGGCCGGCTCGGAGGCGCTGCCGTCGGCCGATGCATTGGCGACTGTGAGTGCCTCCGCCAGCGCCTCGGCGGGTCCCTTCTCACCCTTCTCACCCTTCTCACCCTTCTCACCCTTCTCACCCCCCTTATCTTTCGCTCCGTTCTCTGCTTTCTCATGTACTTTCTCTTCTTCTTTCTCTTCGCCGTCCTCTGGCTTGTTCACGGGATCAGGATTGTCGGGGTCGGGGAACACCTCAAACGTCCAGGATGGGCCGATGACAGGAGTCCCACTCTCGGGAAGTCGAAACATCGAAGCAAGCGCTCCTGGACTCAACACGAACATAGATGTTTTCCTGATGGTAACCATGTCGAGCGGAGGAATGGAACACGGCAATTGGTATGGCAGCGTGTATGGCTTCATCCACGATCGTGGCACCCCATCAATGATCGAGCCATTCACTGGTGCAACCCATCGAGGCTCCCACCCAAAATCGGCATCATTGAACTCGATGGCCGTGTCATACTCTCTTATGGGCGGCAAGCTCACATTCTCTTCTGGGCGTGCGGCCGGAATGCTCCCCTGGACGCTCTTTTGCCGCGGTTGAGTTTTTCCGCCAGGTAGATGAGCGGCGGGCTGCTGAGCTCGTTTGCCTGCCGGATTAGTAGCAGGCGGCATACTGCCTCCGGGCAGCGGCGCGCCTACACCACTGCACGGCCGTGCGTGTGCGGATGGAGGCGAGCTAGAGCTTGTTTTGGCCCGGCGCGCCGCGCCGCTCACAATGCGATGCGCGTAACCGTGCCAAATTTTGGGTCTAACGAAACGAGAATCTCCCGCTCTGCGAGCATATGCCAAAAGTGTAAATCATGACTTCACACATCAATTTCACACTTCGCTTCCAAGATGCTGAAAGCGTGGCTCGGTCTCTCGCTGGCCTCGAACTTCGCGCCGTCTCCGAGCAGCCTGCTGCGGGCCCAGCAACGGCTTGGAGACGCACTCGATCGTGCGGCCGATGCTGCACTGGTGCCTGCAACCAATATGCTGCAACCAGATGCGCCGCAGCAGCAGCGCTCGATTTTTGTCGAGGCGGCACGTAGTGAGGAGGAGGAGCGCGCACAGCTTCCGACGAGCTTGGTTCCGAGTTGGCGAGCTGGCCGTCAATCAGGCACTGGCTCGGGCCGCCACGTCAAATATCGGCGTGACATGCTCACCCGCAAGGCCATACCTGCAAGGCGCTCAGTTGCTGAGAGGCTCGAGGCGCAGATGAATGCGACGCTGCGCCCAGCGATCCAAGAGCAGCCGCAGCTGCGGCAACCCAAACGCGTGTCCGAGACCAGATCCACGCAAGTCAGTGGTGGGGAGCGCGCCGCGCAATTCACGCGTAAGTATGAGTCGGTCTTTTGGGCTTCCCTTGCGCCGCAGATCGAGTTCGAGACGGACGAGAGCAGTCCCGGCAGAGCAACTGGGGATGTGCGTACCTCCAGCGATAATAGACCGAGGCGATTTAGTGGTTTTGTGCGGTGACTGAATGCCGATTTGCGAACG
>PJAB01000685.1:0-22116 GCA_002887195.1 Chrysochromulina parva | reverse complement strand
GAGTCTAACAAGGTCCTCTTCCTGGTCGTGCTCGAGCACCTGCTGCTCCTCACGCAGTACTGCGTGCTGACCATCATCCCTGACGTGCCCGAAGATATCGCTATCGAGAGTGCCAGGCAGAAAAAGTTCGCAAAGTTGCCTGACGAGAAACAACCGCCGCTGGAAGAGGAGTGGGACGACGACGCGCTGATCAAGCAGCATGGTGGGGTGACTCAGAAGGTGAAGGTGCCTCCCGAGATGTTCGACGCTACACTGCTCGACTCGTGGAAACGGTTGTCGACGAGTGAACTGCTCGACGCTGCCTTCCCCGCCGACAGATCCCGAGGCTCCCCCTCGGAACGCACGTTTTGCTCCGACGACCGCAGTCCGTTCGCGGGGTCTCTTCTAGGCGTAGTCAAAGGCAACTCTCCTTCCTCACGCCGCTCTTCAAGCGACTTCGATGCCTCCCCTGAGCTGACCCCTGAGCCCTCGGCCGCGCGCACGACCGATGGTGCGGCGAAGCCGGCTGCGCAAAAGCCGCCAAGTCACCCAGCACTGGCAGGGCTGTCATTGCAGCTGAGCATACCTCCACCAACTCCACCGAGGCCCGAGCCCGATGACCTGGACCCTTCATTGTTGGACGCATGAGGGGCCGTTAACAGATAAACTCGATCAATCTTTCGTGTCGCTTACTGTTCACACCTGGTTCACACTGCGGCCGGAGGGAGCAGGGGCGAAGCCGAACCGTCTCATGGACAACACCACCACCCAGCCACCGCCGACTCGAGCCTCCTCAACCTCCTCGCGCTCTGCGAGCGCCACGGTCGTGCATGGCGTGCGGCTGCGTCCTCAGTCGGCGGCATTAGCCGGCATTAAGCACTCCATCGCGGCGGAGTTGCATCGGGTCCAGGCCATCGCGGCCGATCACTCAGTGCCGTCGGAGCAGGCCATGCAGCTGCGAGCACCGCGACGCCTAGACGGCGGCCTCAATGAGGCAGTGCGCAACCTCGACGATCAGATGCGGCCTTCAGCGAGCACAAGCGATGTGAAGCCAGCTGCCTCCGCCCCTGCGGCGGTGCTCCGCCGCTCCGTGTCAGCTTCCGCCTACTTGCCTCCACCGCCGAGTCACAACACTGTCCACGTGGGTGTCCATCGGCATCCGCAGTACCGCGCCGCACCCACACAGGTACCGGCGCCGCTACTGGTACCGGTATCGGCGCCGGTGACCCAGCCTCAGCCGCAGCGGCCGCAGCGGCAGCAGCAACAGCAAGATCGACCGCAGCAGCGGCCGCAGCAGCAGCAGCAACCACAGCAGCTGTGGCCACAGCAGCATGGGCAGCCGGCACAGCAGCATGATCCAGCGCAGTATCCGGCGCAGCAGCCCTCCCCGCGCCCGAGATCGATGGACTTCGTCGGCGATGAGCTCACAGCGCAACTGATGTTGGATATGCCGCCGCCGCCGCCAAAAGCTGTGAAGCCAGCTGTGAAGCCACCGGCGCAGCCGTCGCCGCCGCAGCAGCAGCAGCCGCCGTCGCCGCAGCAGCAGCAGCAGCCGGCGGCGGCGCAGCCGCTTCAGCAGGTGCCGCTGCAGTACGCGGAAGCGGCCGAGGTGGCCGAGGTGGCCACTTTGCCGGCAGCGGCGTCCGAGGCGACCGCGCAGCATGCAAGCGCTCACCACGGCGCCCTTGGCCTGCTCGAGCCGACCGCGCAGCATGCAAGCGCTCACCACGGCGCCCTTGGCCTGCTCGAGCCGACCGCGCAGCCGCTGCCGCCGCAGCAACCGCCGCAGCCGCCGCAGCAGCCGCTGCAGCCGCTGCAGCCGCAGCCGCCACAGCAGCCACAGCAACCGCAGCAACCGCCGCCGCCGCCGCCGCTGCAGCGACCGCAGCAACTGCAGCAGCCGCCGCCACGATACCTTCGTGAGACCTTCAAGGTGACCACGATCCCGTCCGAGGCGCGGCGCGCTCCCACCCTGGGCGCTGCGGCGGGCACTGCGCGAGTCCAGCGCGCGCCTCCGACGCGCGCTCGCGCTTCGTCGAGCGCGCCGACGATCCGGATCATGGAGAGCGCTTACTCCAAGCCGGCACGCGGGCCCATGCAGGGCCTCGGCGTGAGGGTGGGTACACCCAATCCGTTTACCGGTCGACTCGAGAGGGCGCTCAAGGTCGATGCGACGTGTGCGCTCAAGGACGACGCGAGTGCCGCGAGTCTGTATGGGGCCCGAGGCAAGCCCGTGCGCCCCCCCCCCAAGCCGGTGTCGGCCGGTACGGCGTACACGCGCCAGATCCAGCTGTACCAGGCGCACAGCGCCCTCGGCCGTGTGATCTCGCAGCGCGAGCGCTACCTCGACTGGGCAACGAGCCTGCTCGAGCATGTGCTGCCGGAGCTTCTCAAACCGATCGAGCTGCGTCGGCGGCTCGCGGCCGGCACGGCGACGGCCGAGGAGCAAGCGGAGATTGAGCGGATCGAGGGAGCTGAGGCGGCGGCCGGCGGTGAGACGGCCGCGCGTACGCTCGCGGCGCGGCGCGAAGAGCTGCAGCAGGTGCTCGCGACTCTAGGCGTGCTCACGCTGCACGTGGCGGAGCAGATTGAGGCGTGGAGGCATGTTCTCGGTGACCCCGAGCTCGTGCCTACGTGGTTCGAGGTTCCCTATCCTCTCAAGGCGCGTCGCGACGTGCACGCGCTGCTTGCCGGTGGGAGACGCTGCCTCCATCTGCTTGGGCTCACGAGCGGCTCGGCGGCGCTCATGCCGCTCGTGGATCCATCAGCGTCACTTGGGGGTGCCGCGCGATACGCAGCCATCGGCGAGGCGACAGATTACCATTTCGAGGAGAAAGAGTGCGTCAAGGAGTTGCGGGCAGCGCCCGCGGCAGCGCCCGAGACGGCGCCTGAAGCCTCATCCGCGGCGGCGGCGGAGGCGGCGCCCGAGACGGCGCCTGGAGCCTCATCGGCGGCGGCGGCGGCGGCGGCGGCGGCGGCGACGGCCGCGGCGCCTGCGCGAGACCAGTTGACCTTGCTGCAGCTGCCAAACGGCAACGAGGTGCAGACAGCCGAGCTTCTCGACGCGCTACCGCGAGCGCTGGCACTGGCGCTGAGGGGCGCACCGGGCGTGAAGCGCGTGGAGGGCGTGTGCACTGCGCTCGCGTCCATAGTGGAGGCGCGGCGTCCACTGCTGCCGCACCAAGGCGACGCGCGACAGGCATCGGCCGCAGACCTCGCTAAGGCCCTGCGCGTGTGCTCACACGCGCTGCCGGTGTCGTGTCGGCTGCCGATGGCCGTTCTAATCCTTACACCCGCTGAGCTGCTGCCCATGCTGGCGGTGCTCGGGCGCGCCGCGGACGAAACTGAAGCCCGGAGGCGCGCCTCGACGCGTGAGGAGACGCTCGCAGCGGCGCGAGATCGCGAGATCGAGGCCGCGGGCGGCGTGGGGGCCTATGCGATGCAACGGCTGCGCGAAGGTCGGGCCGGAGAGACTGTCAAGCTCGACGACGCCCAGGGCCACGCCGATCCGCACGCCGATCAGACCGTTGCGCCCAATGCCATGCTTGGACGGGAGCTCAGAGTGGAGCTCGAGTCGCTCACGACGGCGCTTCGCGCGTGTCAGGTGCTACAGCGTGAGCGAGCCTTGCATGCGGCGACTCGACCGCGGCGCTGGCAGGCGGCCAGCGCCGCGGCGGGCGCGCAGGCGGATGACGCCTTCGCCGTCTGGCTGAGCGAGATTGGGTTGACGAAGCACGTGCGGCGCACTGACAGGGGTGTCGAGATCCCATTCGAGCACCCGCCGCCGCCGCCGTTGCCCACGACCGATCGCGACGAGCCAACCTTGTCAGCCTCGGCCGCACAGTGCGCCACCTTCGCATCGGCGGTGGTGCAGCTGCCCGCGCCGACGCTGCTGCGCGCGCTGTACGCGAGCGAGGCGTCCTTGCAGCTCATGGCCACCGAGGAGGACGAGGCCGCGTACAAGGCCGAGCAGGAAACCACTGGTACCGAGTCCGCGGACTTTGCGGGCGTTGCGGACTCTGGACGATCGGTGCACTGCTTCTCGTCGGCGTTGGCGGTGCTCGGCTCGAGCGCCGCCGACGGATTGGCGCCCGGCATGGCGCTCGGCCACCGCTCGAAGCGGATCGAGCTCTCGCAGGCCATCGACCTCACTCGCCATCAGGCTGACAACATCGAGGGCTATCTGCGTCGACGTACGATGGTCGGCCTCCGTGCAGTGCCACCGCCACCTCGCGCCCTCGAGCGGAGCTGCGGGCGCGCGTTTGCCGGCGTGCATGTGCTCATGAATGGTGCAGCATGCTTTATCCAGTCCCACGTGCGCTGCTGGCTCGCTCTCGGCTGCCGCTTGTACGTGGACCCGGAATGCGCGCCGTCCCGAGCGCTGCCCGATGGATACTACGAGGCGCTCCGCACCTCGCTCGACGAGATCGACGAGATCCGACGCATCGAGGCAGCCGAGAAGGCATTCGTGTCGGCGGGCACGTCCGCAGCAGCGTTGGCGTCGGCTGCACGAGAGCCCGCGGCCGTTGAGCCCACCGCACAAGTGGACACCGCACGTGTGGGCCGTGTGGAGGATCGCCAGTTGACAGCTGTCGAGCAGGGAGAGGTCGAGGCGGCGCGGCGTGCCACGATGGCGGCCCTGCGACCAACAGCACATCGGATCCTCCTTTTCTGGCAGGCGAAGCGCAACCCACGCCATCTCGTGCGAAACGACGACACGTTCCTCTCGCCCCTCATTTTGGCGCGGCGGCACAAAGCGGCCATCAAACTGCAGTGCGCCTTTCGGCGCTATCAGGCCATCCGCTGGAAGACTCAGGCCATCGCGGCGCGCAGGGTGCAACGCGTGTGGAGGAGCGGCGTCCTCCGCGCGCGCCTGCTCGAGACGGCGCGGCTCGCGCTGGGTGCGGCGGGTCGGCTGGCGGATGCGATGGCGATGCTACGCGAGGAGCTGAACGTGCTCGAGGCCCGCTGCCAGCCTAAAGAGGAGACGATGCCCGCAGGGCTGCGTGCCATCACGCTCATCCGCGGGCGTGTACTAGATGGGCTGCGGCCGCGTGTGCACGATCTCGTCGCTGTTGAGGTTACGGCACGCCGGCCGCACCCGCTCACGCGCGACGACGTGCGAGCCATCCTCGCACGGGCGACCGTGGGACTCTTCGGAGATGTGGCAGACGAGGCCGAGCGGACAAAGCAGGCGTCGCCGGATGCAAGGAGCCCGAGCAGCTCCAAGAACAGCCCCAAGAGACGCCGCAACTTCTCGCGCAGCATGGCGCTGGGCACCGACAGCGCTTTGGCGCCAGAAAGATGAAAGTGCGCGAGCTTGCTACAGTACGGTAGCTCGGTAGGCTGGTGCCTGGTCGGGCATCGGGGGCGGGGCGGTCCGCGGCGCGGTAGAGTCTTGAGCGGTGTCTTGAGCGCGGACTTGGCGAAGTGTTGTCGACTGCCATCTTTCGTAGTGCCGCCTAGACTCGACTCCCAGTCGCCGTACATGGCTTGGCGTACAGGCGTAGCCCGCAGTAGCCCCGCCATCAAGCATCATGCGATGCGATGTGTAGCGTACTAGCACGTGTCGCTCGTCGGTGTGGAGAGCACGATCCGTGGGATGTGTCGAAGATTATATGTGTGCTTGTTACCGTGCGTGTACGACATGGTGTGTACGAGTAGTCAGTAGAAGAGCTCAGTAGGAGAATCTGGTATAGTCGACCTAAATAGTTTGCGACCCGCTGGAAACTTAGACCCCCCACCCTGCTGTGTGATGCTCGCATGTGGGCCGTTCAAGGTCCAGCTCAACATGAGAGTCTGCACGTAAACCAGACGACGCTCGACGGCAGCTGGCTCACTGCAATAGTAGTGCTGAAGCCGCAGAGCCACTGAGAAGCGAGCGAACTGACGCATCGCTTACGTTGCACAGCTTGGGTTCATCAGGAAACTTGGCGAGCAGGTCTTCAGTAGCGGCCACGGCCGCGTCCTTTGGGTCGACATACTGAAACACGTGGCCCGAGCGGTTCGCGCGGTTTGTGTCAAAGCACCACGCTTTGTACGACGGCTTCTTGGCTTTGAGGTCTGCAGTGGAGTTAAACATGAAGCAGACGCTGATGTTAAGGCTGCAGCTGCCGAAAGAATAGGCAACGTGGTTGCAGCTGCAAGCATCGGGACCGAGGACTGTGTTGAATAAGGCCAGTGCGGCTTGATCGCCAGCGCTGTCTTTACTTTTGCTCCACTGATAGTGAGCTTTCTGGCCGGAGCCGACATCGATGGCTGCACAGCGAAAGAAACGAGTTCGTGCGTTGTGAGAATTCCGCGTTGTGAGAATTCCATGGCGGGCTCTAAGTCAGAAGAAAGCGCGTACCATCCGCTTCGTAGCGCCATTCAGTCACATCGTGCAAACAGCCACATTCGTGGATTTTGATGCTGCAATTGCCTGACTTGGTAGGTCCATGGTCTTCGCAATCGCAAGGGTCGCCGCTGCCGATGGCGGTAGAGACCAGGAACAGGGAGAGGACAGCCAGAAACTTGAGCGCGACGGGGCCATGGACGGCGGTAAAAACCATTGGCCCTAGAAACGAACGTGAACGAAAGAGCCGCGGGACGATTCAACCGGAGGGACACACGCACGCAGTGGTACCCGGCATCGTGTTAATGCGAATGTGTGCATGTGAATGTGTGTCTGTGTGACACACTATAAGGGGCTCGTCGTAACAACATAGTAGCCACACGCCTTTGCGTTGCTCTAACCAACAACTCTCGACTCATTTCAGCGCAATTTCAACTCTAGTATCTCAGAGCTCACCAACCTAGATCCCGATCATACTCGCGCCGCCGTCGGCCGTCGGAGAGAGTAGCGTAGGCCTCCTGCAATCGCATGAAGGCCTCGTGCAGCGCGCGTGCGCGCTCCTCCACCTCGGCCGGTCGCGCTCCCCGGGCGTGCGCACCGGGATCTGCGCACTGCGTGTCCGGGTGCAGTCGTAGTGCAAGGACCCGAAACGCCTTTTTCACGTCGGCGATGCTGCATGTCCGTGACACTCGCAGCGCGTCGTAATGCGTCTTGGCCAGCAGCATGCTCTTCACGTCACCCTCTGGCAGAACCTCCGCACGGCTTGAAGCAGCATCGCGCGATCGCTTCTGCTGCTGTTGCTGCTGCTCCTGCTGCTCCTGCTGCTGCTGCTGTGAATAGCGCTTCTGCTGTGAATAGCGCTGCCCATCCGCTTGCTGCCGTCGCCACCAGCCCTGCGTCTGCCGCCGCTGCAAGTCTTGCCAGCGCCGTCGCTCTTCGTGCTGCCAATCGCGTTGAAAGCGCTGCCAGTTCTCCGCGGCCTCGCGCGCTTCGCGTTCTTTGCGCTCTTTGAAATCAATTGCCCATTGCCGCGCGGGGCCGTCTCTTACCACATCAAGCCTTTCCAACGTGAACATGCGCGCTTCGTTCTCAATCGTGTCATCCAGATTGACGTGTATGGCTCGCACGATGCCGCTGTGCGGAGCCTTGACTTCTGCCGCTATCTTGTCTGTCTCTATAACTGCCATTGTTTCGTCTTCTTTGACATGCGAACCGACTGGACTGAGAAGCTCTGCGACGGTCCCGAGCACATTGTCCGGATGGAAGTTTGGCCAACCCCACTTGGGCGCTCGCACAATCGTCGATATGTGTCGATTGATGACAGGTCCGACGCGTCCCGTGATGAGCCACATCCCTTGGCACACAGGGTCGCGCCGCGCCCAGGGCAAGTCTGTGACCGTCCAGGTCTGTGTGAAACGGCTGTGAGCCGGAGCGTGCTCCCGCACCAACTCACAGTTGAAAAGGTCGTGCCTGGTGACCGACCGTCGATCCGACCTTAATTGAATTAAAATTCCTTCGAGTAGTCAGTTTCGTCGCGATCCCCCTGCCGTTCAGTCAAGGCTGCCGTTGGTTGTCTGTGTTTAATACGTAGTTGTTTACTACGTAGTAGATAGAATTGACTTGACAACACTGCTCGAGCCCTGGAGATGACTTGACTTGACAACCCAACACTTTCTCTCTTCATACCCCCCGCACCCCCGCTACAGTACCTCTTCGCGAACGCGAACTCTTCGCGGCCACGCCCGGCCGGGCCGGGCGCGTGAACGTGCGTTTTACACGTGGTTCTACGTAGTCGTCAGTGTTACTGTTAGCCCTATCCGGATAGCAGACGCGACGGGCCCCGCACAATTGTGTTTTATTTCCCGGAGCCCGAACCAAGTCGCACGCAAGGGACTCCCTCGGTGAGCCCCGCGAGCCACAGCTGGCGGCAGTGCAACTCCACGAGCACCAGCCCGCCCACGCTGTACACGGACGACGAGTTGTAGCGCAGCCAACTTCGCACCCGTTCGAGCTCCATCATACGCTGCACGAGGCCGATGCGCGTGCAGCTCAGGCAAGACGGGCAAGCGGAGCAGTGCATGGCTGTGGCCACGGCCTCGTCGTGCAGGCCGTCGAGCACCTGCGTGCCACCAGGAGCCCGAAGGGCGACAGTGTCCAAGGTCACGGAGAAGCTCTTCCAATCCAGCAAAGACTCAAAGGGTTGGACGTGCCCATCGGCCATGATCACGGGCACCACCAGCGAGTCGATGGCGTCGTACAGCCGCGACGACCAGCAGGCCCACGCGGCCGGGCATAGGGCGAACCAGAAGTCTCCCATGCGGTTTTGGCGTGCATCCGCGCGGCAACGTGTGCTGTTGGTTGAGTTGCAGCTCGTTTTCATGTAGTCCTTCAGCCACAGGCGCACGCCCGGGCTGCACGAGCAGGTGTGCACACTGAGTTGCACACCGGCAGCCGACGGGACAGCAGCGCAGGATGCTTCCCCTCCCCAGAAGCTTCCTGAGAAGCCGTATGACCGCCTGTGTGCACGCATGCCGTCCTGCAACGCCGTTGACAAATTTGTCGCTCGCAAGGGGTGTACCGCTCCCCACTGTGGGACGGCAATGTCACGGTCGAGGTGCCACCTAAACATGCTGGTGTTACGGTGGCCAAAGTAGCCAATTCTCACCACCGTGTCCAGCATAGTCCAAGCCACTGGCTCTTGAGCAGCCATCACCGTCCGAAGGTGACAGTCGCAGAAAGGACCATTCTCCGCGCCCCAGACTATTGCGTGGTCGCGACCACCGCTGCGATTGTAGTAGGGGAGTGCAAAGTGGATGAAGTCCATCAGCCTTGCCAACCGCGAGACGTACGCTCGTGTGGAGGACAATGTATCCCAGGCAACCCGGTGCAAAAGCGTGGCATGCGGGATCACAAAGAAGGTGGCGTTCTCCGGGTTGTTCGTCCAGACTCTGGCGGGCATTTGGCTCCAGAAAGAAGTTTCCAGATCCACCCACGGGTGCTTTTTCTGGTTCAATTTGGTCCTGACAGAGTGCCAGGCAATGCGCTGGACGTCCAGGAAGGCAGACGTGATGCTGTCGTCGAGACGAAACGTGAGAGGGTCATCCGTTGCCGTACATGAAGAGCCGTTGCATGAAGGAGGGCGGTACATGTAGAGCCGCACAGCACCGAGCGCTTCGTCCACCAGCGATGGAAGCGTGTCCATTGATGGCATCAGTCCGATGTGGGCACACGCGAACAAACAAACTTCCACGTGCCACGAGACGCTGACGCTGCGCGGGCGGCGACGCTCGCTCGCTCGCCGCGCGCGGCCGGCGGACATACCGGTAAAAAACCTTTCCGTTTCATAAACACCGGTGCGATAGACAGTGCGTGCGTGAGCCATGTGTGTCAAGTCATAGTGTCAGCATCCATGTGATGGTGATTAATGGCTGGAAATTCTCTGAAAACACCGGATACATGTACAGCACAACAGAAGGCTTGACCGTGAAGGGACGACCCGGGACAGAAACACGGTCACACAATGAAACTAACCAGTATTACTTTGTTTATTGTTATACTCGAGTATTATTCTGGTGATCCGATGTTGCTGCACAATTGACAATAGTTTTGCGACGGCCGCGAGTCTGCCAGCGTTGTTCGCGCCCGCGAGCCGCGTGTGCGCGTGTTTGTGGCGGAAGAGGAAGTGCCTCTATCCAGGACCAGGTGCTAGGACTGGACTAGTGACTGATTAGTGAGGTACGAGACTACTCGGCAACGTCCGGTCAGGCCTCAGTGGGCGCGTCCTCCGCGGCACCCTCGCCCTTGGGCGCAGGCTCGTCGGTCGTCGCGCCCTCCTCCCCCGCCGCCGCGCCACTTAGACTTACGTCTCCCGCCGCCACCGCGCGCGCAAGCGCAGCCGCGACGGCCTCGGATGGGCTCGATGCAGGGCTCGAAAGGGTCGCCTGCTGGTAGCTCCGGAGGGTGCCGACGAGGTTACGGAAGTCTGCCAGCTCGAGCTGGCCGCTCCGGTTGGCATCCAAGCGCCGGAGCACGCGGAGCGCCTCTTCTGTGTCGACTGTGAGCCCCAACTCCGTGAGCGCGACGCGCAGCTCGAGCACGTTGATGCGGCCGCCCAGGTCGCGGTCGAAGCGGGCAAAGGTGCGAGAGACGTCGTCGGTGGGCGTGGGCAGCGTCGCCGCGCGAAAGTGGTGCAGATCTCGCACGAGCTCGAGGTACTCGCGCTGGCCGAGTTTGAGGTCGCCATCGCCGTAGCGCGCGCGCGCGGCGTTGGAGTCGATCCCGAGCTGAAGTAAAGCAGCCTGCAGCTCCAGAGCGTCGAGAGTGCCGTCGGCGTTCGCGTCGTGGAGCTGGAAGCAGCGCTCTGCCCGGAGGACGAGCCGCTGGAAGTTGTACAGGTCACGCACGAGCACAAGGAACTCCCGCAGGTCCAGCTTGCCGTCGCGCTCGAGGGTCTCATACCGGTGCAGCGCATTGAGCACGTGGGCGCTCGTGCTCACCTCAAGGTCGAGCTCGAGCAGCGCGCGCTTGACCTCGGCCACGTCGAGGATGCCGTCGGCATCACGGTCGTGCGCGTGAAAGGAGCGCTCGGCACGGCGCGCGAGCTCGTGGAACAGGTAGAGCTCGCGCGTGAGCTCGAGGAATTCGTCAGCGTCGATGCGCCCCTTAGCGTTGCGCTCGTACCGCTGGATGATGATCGCAATCTGCCCAAACGTCGCGGGCAGTCCCAGCTCGAGGAGCGCGTGGCGCAAGTCCGATGCGTCGAGGGTGCCCGACCCTTCGCGCTCGTGCCGCCGGAAGACCGTCTGAGCACGCAGAGTCGCCTCGGGCCCAAGCTCAGGCACGGGCAGCGCCGTCTTGGAACGCCCGCCGCTCGCAGAGTTGCTGCTGCTGCTGCCGCCAGCCCCATCGCCCTGGGCGTCGCCCCGGGCGTTCTGCGCACTCAGATCGCGAATGAGCTTGCCAAGGGCGTGGAGACCGACGCGCATTTGGCTCTCTCGGCCGGCGTACACGCAGCGCTGCAGCAACCCCTCGGCGGCGGCGCCCATCTTGAGGCGCGGCACCACGTGCGCCACCGCGGCGCGCAGTTGCTCGCCGCCGTCCTCGACCGAGATGCCGCTCAACGACTTGTCGCCGTACAGGCAATACGCACGGTAGATCTCGGGTGTGATCAGATGACCGAGCTGCTCGTCAGCCGTCGGCGGCTGCGCCCCCGCGTCCTTCGGCGGCTCCGACGAGATGGCGGGGGGCAGTCGCGGTCCGACGCGGTGCACCGGCATGAGGGACGACCCATAGACGACCTGCGTGGGCGCGGGCTTGGCGGGGCCAACCTGCAGCGTGGGCATGCGCGCCACGCTGCTTTGGGGCCCAACGGTCCGCTTCGACGGCGGCGCAGGCAGTCTGGCCGATGAGGCTTGGTGCAGTGCGTGCAGGGCATGTCGTGTCGCCTGCCGCTCGGGATCGGCGCCGCCCCGCAATGCGAGCAACTCCTCGGGCTCCGAGCCAAGCACTGCTCGAAGCAGCCGTTCGTTCTGCTTGTACTCGGCCTCGAGGTGCTCGAGACGCCCAGCGAGGCACGCGATCTGCAGAGTTGCCATCGAGAAGGCGGCGGTGGAGGAGGCGGAGGAGGAGGAGGCGGGAACGGCGGAGGCGGAGGCGAAGGCGTCGCGAGCGACCAGCAAGGCCGAGGAGGCTCCTGCGGCGGCGCGGTCGCGGCAGTCGCGTGCAAGGTGCTGGAGCGCGTCGATGGTGGCGTGTGGCAAGGTGCACTTGAGCTTGAGCCCATGCACCGGGCGCGGCTGCGAGCCGATCCGGTCCGACTTGGTGCCCGGAACGACGCGTGATCGGCCGTACCCGCCCCCGGCCGCCTTGACGCTCCATTGGGGCAGATCATGGAAGAAGAGGACGAAGGCGTTGAGCGGCGGCGGGAGTGCGTCGCGCTCGTCCTTGTACTCGCGCACGAATCGGAGCCGGCCGAGGCTCCATGCCTCTTCGCCGGCGGCCGCGAGGGCGGCGTACCGTCCCGCGAGCGTCGCAATGAGCGCCGAGAGCAGGAAGATGACGAGGAGCAGCTGAGCGACGAGCAGCAGCAGCGGCGGCAGGTAATCGGTCGGGTAGCGCCAAATGGGAGTGGCGCCGACGACAGTCGGGTCGAGGAGCGTCGCCTCGAGGTCGAATGCGCCGAGGAGGGAGAGGAGAGGCAGGATGCCCGGCTCGTCCCACACATGGCCGTGGCCGCTTGGCCCAGGGAGCAGCACGGTGAGGGCGACGCCCGTGGCCGCGAGAAGCAGCGCGACCACGAGCAGCCACGTCGCCACCTCGTACAGCATCTGCTGCAGCGTGCAGGCGTACACGCCCACGGCGCGTGAGGAGCACTGCAGCTCGCCGACGAAGCGCGTCGTGGCGAGCAGCACGACGAGCGCGTACAGCGTCTGCACCCATCGCAGCAGCATCGCGTCGACGTTGAGGACGTCTAAGCGCACCCCGATGCGCAGAGCGGCGGCGAGGAGGAGCACGAGATGGCAGAGGGCCTCTCGCAGGTGCGCGCCGTCGTCCAGGTAGCTCAGAAGTGCGGCGGATGTGCCCTTGCGCTCATAGGCATCGAAACCCACGCGCATTGCATGCTTGAGTTGCTCGAGCAGCAGCGTCGCCGTCCATGCCCACACGACCATCTCGCTATAGCCGAGATTGTGTGGGTCGGGAACCCGAGCGCCTCCAGCGGCGAGCGCCATCGCGGGGCGCTCAGGATCGTTCGCGGTGGGCAGTGCGCATAGCGCGAGTCCGAGCAGCAGCAGGTAGGCGAGCGACGAGAGCATGTGCACTGCGTGCTTCACCTTGGGCACGCGCGCGGGGTGCACCAGTGCCCCAAACGCCGAGGGCGGCTGGGCGTCCGCATAGAGGTCGAGGGCGCGTGCCACGCCCCCCAAGCGCAGCGCACTCGCCGCATCGATGGTCTCGCACCAGATGCGCACGTCGGCGGGGGTGATGGCCGGGCGCGCGAGCCGTTGCAGCTCGGTCGCAGCCGGTGACGGGATGCACCCCGGGGGCATGCCCGCTGGCTGGCGGAGCACCGACGCAGTCACCGGGGCGATGAAGCCATCTGCCAGCTTCTCGAGCGTCTCGGCGACCTTGGGGTGCGTGCACAGGGCGCGGCAGCACGCCTTGCGCGTGTCGGACGCGAGCTCGAGTGCCGAGCGCTGCTGCCCGAGGTATTCGGCGTCGGTGCTCAGCAGCAGCACGTGCGCCTCAGCGTCAGTTGCATGCTCGAGCAGCGAGATGGCCCAACTCTCATACGTGGCCGCATCGCGGGCGAGGCCCTGTGCGACCGCGAAGCTGAAGGTGGCGGCGCCAGCGGAGCGCGCGACGGAGCGCGCGACCACGCTCGCGAGGATCGCAGTGCGCAGCGGGTCTTCACTCCTTTCCCACAGGGCACGCGCCAGGCTCGGCTCCCCACAGAGCACCGCCCAGATGAGCAGCTCGAGTGACGAAGGCAGGAGGCGCGCGCCCTGACCGTCGCAGCCGGACGGCTCCATCGTGCCGTCGGCCTCGGCGACGAGCGCGGCACGCCAGCGCATGCGCAGCAGTGAGCCGTACTCCTCTTGTGTCTCTTCGAGAACGGCTCTCAGAAGCGCGAAGCCCCAGGCACTCCCGGGGCAGAGCGCCGGACGGCTTTGCTCGTCGGCGCGAGATCGCGATCTGGAGAGGTCGAGCTCGCCGTCCTGGCGCATCCTGCTGCTCTCGCTCGGCTGCATGTACCACGCGCCCGCGGTGGTGGCCACCGCGCGTTTGAAGCGCTCGTCGTCGCACAGCGCGTCCAGTCGCACCAGGTGCATCGGGGCATGCGCCTGCAGCATCGCTGCGACGCTCGGCACATGCTTCAACAGCAGTGCCCGTTCAAGTGCGGCACCGAGGCTGGGAGCATCCACGGCGACGCCAGGCTGGCGCAAGAGCCAGCCGAGCGTCGGAGCATGCCGCCAGTCGAGTGCTGTCGCGAGCGCCTCCAACGGCTTGCCGACTGCACCCAGGAGCGAGTGCAGCAGCATCTCACTGAGCCCGGTCGCGTCGGCGCCGCCGCCCGGCCGGAAGAAGCGGAGGGCGCGCTGCCGGTGCGGCCCGATGCGCACCGTGCGCGCGAGCTGCGCGATGCTGCGGAGCAGCCCAGGTCCGTCCTTCCGATATGCCTCGTCAGGCCGCTGCACCATGTCCGACAGGGCGCGCGGCAGCGGAGCATGCTGCGTGCCCTGTGCCATCTTGGACGCTCCGGTGCACATCTCGAAGATATCGGCAGCGGCGAAGCCTGAGCTGGGGAGCACCACTACGGGCCAGCCGGCCTTGAGCGCGCCCAGCACCGCATTCAGCGTTGCGAGGCCGCCGCCCAGCACGAGCATCAGCCGCGGGCAGCAAGCGGGCGGCAAGCGGCTGGCCGACTCGAGGGCCTCGGCGGCTGTGTCCGTGCTCAGCGAAGGTGTCTGGCTGCTCAAATAGGCCTCGAGCGCGGCGCGGAAGGCCTTTGCGTGCGCAGGCTGCGACTTTTCGGGACTGCCGCCCTCGGTGAGCAAGAGGTGGCTAGCGCCGTCCGACAGCGGCTGGCCACCGCCCGTCGAGGCGGGCACGCCGTCGTAGTCGTCAGCATCGTCGGGCAGTCGGAGCGCATCATAGGTAAATATGCGCCGATCTGCGAGCTCGGCAACCTGCTCGCGCTGCGCGACCGACGTCCACGGAGCCACACCGAGTGAGACGACATCCGCGCTCGATCGCAGCACCCGACCCACAAGCTGGGTGGCACCCTCGTCGAGCGCGCCGCCGATGACCCACGCGTTGCTGATGCGTGCTGCGCTCACGAGGCCATGTGCGAGTGCGAGCTCTTCGTGTGCCGGGAGCACACAGCACTCGTGGATCCCGGCACCGCCCTCAATGCAAATTAGTGCGCCGGGCTGCTGGAGCCGCCACTCATCGAAGAGCAGCCGCTGCACGCGATGCATTTCGGCATCAGGGTCGAGAACCGCCCAGTGGGACGGCGCGTCGCGTGAGTTGAAGCGGAGGACACCGTGGTTCTTGACAATATTTATAGTGGACGGCATGTCAACGTCCAGCCGGTGCGTCGGCAGAAAAGTTCATTGTGAACAGAGAATGACTCTGTGAAGTCTAGATTCCAAAGTGCCTTGAATTGACTTGTTTCCTGATCTGTGGAAGAGTTTTAACGCCATGACTCCGAACCCGAGGACGTTTATGTGACGATCTGGATCCCACGTGGCTGGCAGGCAGCGACAAGCCCAGGGTGGCCCATGTGCTCGCTGTCCATCCACAGCTTCTTGAGCGATGCCAGGGCCCCACCAGCGCAGGCCGAGGCGAGGGCAAGGACGCCAGCATCGCCGATCTTGTTGACGCCGAGTGAAAGCTTCTCGAGCCGTGCCAGTGCTCCTCTGCTGCAGGCAATGGCGAGGGCGGTGACGCCGACATTCCCTATCTGGTTGTAGCTGAGTCCGAGGGTGATGGCAGACGCCAGAGCCCCACGGCCACAGGCAACGGCGAGGGCGATGCAGCCCGTGTCGCCGATCTGGTTGCCGAAGAGCCAGAGCTCCTTGAGCTGCGTCAGTGCCCCCATGGTGAGCAGCTCAGAAAACTCCTCCATGCCCTTGTCCGTGATGCCTGATCCAATGCTGAATTCAGAGAGCCCTGACAGCTTGCCGTCTTTCTCAAGGAGCGGGTAGAGGGCAGCAAAGCCATCATCCGTTATGTGATTGCCCAGCAGATGGAGAACGGTGATGTTCGCCATGGGCACACTGCCGCATGCGTCGGCGAGAGCCGTCACCCCAGCGTCTCCGATATGGTTCTCAGCGATGACGAGCGTCTCGATCTTTGCAAGTGCCCCAGCAGCGCAGGCCGAGGCGAGGGCTGTGCAGCCGACATCTCCGATCTGGTTCTCGTCCAGATAAAGATGGGTGAGCTGTGCCAGTGCCCCCATGGCGCAGGCGTCGGCGAAGGCCGTGATGCCAGGGTTGCCGATCTTGTTGCAGGCTAGTCCAAGAGTCGTCACCGATGCTAGTGCCTCGTTGGCCAAAAGATGGGCAATCATACTCATGTCCGTATCATTTAATCTCTTGCCAGACAGGTTGAGCGAAGTATCGTTGCCGTCTTGGATGGCATACTTGTCGAGGGCGAGCGTCTTCAAATTGGGCAGCGCCCCTATGGCACAAGCTGCGGCTAAGGCTTGGAAATGGGGGTCACCAAGGTTTCGTCCACGGAGGTCCAGAGTCGTCAATAGAAGCAAGTCGCGCTGCATAAGATTGAAAGGTGGGCTGAGGAGCGGGCTGAGCTGCGGCCATAGAACGCCGATACGCGCACGCGCTGCGTCACTGAAGCTGCGGTTGATGCACAGGGCGACAAAGACAAGGTCGGCGAGCGAAAGATAATTGACGATGACTTCACCAAGTTCGCGGAACACCGTCGATGTTTGCCGCGTGAGTTGCGGCGGTTCTTCATCGGGCGCGGTGACGTCTTTCTCGTCCGGTTTCGGCTTCGGCTTGCCGAAGAGCTTGCCGAAGAGCCCGGAGAGGCTGCCCGTCGAGAATGCGGACGCGACGCTTGAAGAGCTCGAGGCGCTGCCAAATGGCGAGGCGCTTCGCACAGACACAATCGTGTCCGGCATTGCTGCTGCACTGCTGCAGGGACCGAAACCCTCAAACCCAAATCCGTTTCGTTTCGGCACGTTTTCATGCAGCTCTTCGCACTGAGTTCAAAATCAGGTGTTGGGGATAGTGTGTGAATCCAGAAAGCATACCTCCCCCTACGCTACCCCTTTGGGTCAAACACACGTTTCTTATTAGTTGAACGAATAGACACAGGAGGTTCACGACCCCGCCTATGTGTTCGGGGGAAGTGTTAGATGTATACCCCACCTCAGGTTGTCGAATGCAGGCTTCCTAGTACGGGACAGCCCCGGTTTGTGGTGCAAGCCTGTGCAAGCCGCGAGAGGCCTTGCAAGAGCTGCGCGTTCGCCTGGTCGGCCTGTCGCAGAATTGCTGTGTGCGCCGCCTCTCTGCTGCTGCTGTGGTAGCCCTCCCAATGAGCCTCGGTTTGAGATGCATTCGAGGCTGCGTAGTGAGCGCAATGCGAAGCGCCTGATTGAGCTGCGCACACTGATCTGCGCTGCCTCGTGGCAGCAGCAACAGCTCTCAGAGAGGGCCCAGCACGGGTGCAGAGCGTCGCCACGCGGGCCGCCGCCGCCGAGAACGCTGCGTCATCAGCCTTTGGAGCCCGGCTGATCGTGGATGAAATACCAAGCTCGCCAAAAAGGTCGTCGATGCGAGCATCACGACGACGAGCGTGGTGGTTGGATGGTGTCAACGTGGTGCTGTAAGCACGATCGGTTATGGTTCTGGGTGAGGCTATCTGAACCTTTTTCCTGCTTGTCGGTGTCTTCCACTTGCTCGCCATCTTGAGCACGCCGCGCACGCCCGCCTTTGGTGCGGACGGTGGCTTGCAGTCGACAAGTACGAGCTCAGCTGCTGCGTGATCTGCGCGTTCGGATGGGATGAAAAGATCGTGCAGGACGAGGTTGGCGCGGCGGAGAACCATGTTGACTGAGAAAGGGGGCTACCGAAGGAAAGCGCCTTCTGGCGGTTGCAGCGGGCTGCAGTTGGCAGATGCAGGCAGATGGCTGAACATGCCAACATGTGAATTCGACACTCTGCTGCAGCCTTCGGTCCGGGGACGCGCACGACCGCCTGTGTGTTCACGCGGCGATGAAAAAAGGTCAGCGCTGTCGTCGGACTCGCCGTGACTTTCCATTGGGTGCGCCGCGTGCGCGTCATGGCGGACGACGACGACTGGGAGACCGATGCGGACTTCGAGAACAACCTCACGGAGGCGGAGAGGCGAGCGTACGGCAACGTAGAAACAAAGAAGAACTATGAGAAGGTCATGGACAAGTCGGGCAGCAGCGCCCCTGGAGAGTCCATCTCCCTCACACAGGTGCTCGCAGCGGCACCTGCGCCCGCGGGACCCAGCGCTCGGGCGGTCGAGTACGGGGTAAAGTCCGTGGCGGCGCCGCCGCCCAAGCCAGCGACGCCGCCCAAGCCAGCGCCGCCGGCGGCGGCGCCGGCGCCCAAACCAGCGCCAGCGCCGCCGCCACCGCCGCCGATGCCGGCTCCGCCTGCCACGCCTCCGGCCCCGCCGCCACCAACGCCACCAACGCCAGCCACGCCGCCGGCCACGACGCCCGGAAAGCTCGATACTTCCAAATTTGGCTCGCCTGCGGCGGCTGCGTCGCCGGCAACAGCGTCGTCGCCGGCGCCGGCGCCCGGAAAGCTCGACACCTCCAAATTTGGTGCGCCCGCCGCGGGTGCGTCAGGCGCGGCGGCGGGTGGGAAGAACGTCCTCAATCGCACGCGGCGCATCTCGGATGCGGCCAGCAAGGAGTTGATCGGGGTCTTCCAGATGATCGATGCGGATGGCAGCGGCACCTTGACGATCGACGAGCTCGTGGCCGCGTTCGAGAAGCTCGGAATGTCGACGCCGCGCGATAAGGTCGTCGCCATGCTCAAGGCCGTCGATGAAGACGGGAACGGCAGCGTCAACTTCGAAGAGTTCGTCGCCATGGCCGAGCGGCTCAAGGCCCAGCGCGGCCCGTCCGACGCGCTCGGCTCAGCGTATACCGAGATGGTGGACAAGGGCAAGGCGAAGCTCACGCAGGTGACCAAGTCGGGCGGGCACACGGCGGTGCACTCGTTCGCCGTGGACGAGTGCCTCGCGTATGCCGACTTCCTCAACTCCAAGCTCGCGTGGGATCCGAAGCTCAAGTACCTGCTGCCGATCACCGACTTTGCTGAGCTCTTCGGCGCGTGCTCGGATGGCGTGCTGCTGTGCAAGCTGATCAACGTGGCGGCACCTGAGACGATCGACGAGCGTGTGATCAACATGCAGCCGAACAACCGCTTCCTGATCAACGAGAACCTCAACCTCGCCATCCAGGCCGCCAAGTCGATTGGCATCAAGGTGGTCAATATTGGCGCCAGTGACATTGCCGAGGCGAACCCGATCCTCGTCCTCGGACTGATGTGGCAGATCATCAAGAGTTGCCTGCTGTCCAAGATCAACCTGAAGGAGAACCCGAATCTGATCCGGCTACTCGAGGAGGGCGAATCCCTTGAGATGCTTCTCAAGCTGCCGCCTGAGAAACTCCTGATGCGCTGGTTCAACTACCAGCTCAAGGAGGCCGGCAGCTCGAGGCGCGTCGAAGTTTGGTCACGCGACCTAAAGGACTCAGAGCTCTACGCGCACCTGCTCTCGCAGATTGACCCGGATAAGAAGTGCAACACGAGGGTCCTAAGCAACGCGGACCTGACTGCGCGCGCCACGTACGTAGCCGCGCAGGGGCAGCGGCTGGGTGCCGACTTCACTGTCCAGCCGGCTGACATAGTCAGCGGGAACGAGAAATTGAACCTCGCGTTCGTGGCGGCGCTCTTCAACGCGTGCCCGGGGCTCGCCCCTCCCGAGGACCTGAGTATGCTGGCGGAGATGCCGTCCGAGGACGATTCGGGCGACTCGCGCGAGGAGCGTGCCTTCCGCATGTGGATCAACTCGCTTGGCATCGAGAGCATTCCAGAGGTATGCGAGTCTGGCAAGGTGGACAATCTCTTCGAGGACGTCAAGGACGGCCTGGTGCTGCTGCACACGATGGACAAGCTCAAGCCGGGGACGGTCTCGTGGAAGGAGGTCAACACCAAGGACAAGTGCAAGATGGTCTTCAAGCGGAACGAGAACGGCTCCAAGGTGGTCGAGCTGGGCAAGCAGATGGGCTTCTCTCTGGTGGGCGTGGGCGGCAAGGACATTGTGGACGGCAACAAGAAATTGCTGCTCGGGCTCGTCTGGCAGATGATGCGCATGGACATGATGGGGTTCCTTGCCAAGGTGCGCGCGGGCGCGGGCGGCGCCGCCATGGGCGACAAGGAGATGGTCGCATGGGCCAACGGCAAGGTGAGCGCGGCCGTCGCCGCCGGCGTGTGCGCCACCATCTCCGACTTTGGCGATAAGCGGCTGGCCGATGGGCTCTACCTCTTTGAGCTGCTCGCGGCGATCGAGCCGCGCTGCGTCAACCGCACGCTCATCACGGAGGGGGCGACGGACGAAGAGAAACAGCTCAATGCCAAGTACGTCATCTCGTCCGCGCGCAAGATCGGATGCTCGCTCTTCTTGCTCTGGGAGGACGTTGTCGAGGTGAAGCCCAAGATGATCCTCTCGTTCGTCGCTGCGGTCATGGCGCACGATATGCAAAAGTGAGCGGCACCATGCGAGCGGGCTGATGTCCAGAGATCCGAGCGACCCCGACGCCCCGATCGGGAGCCGTGAGCATGGCCGGGCGCGAACGGCTCAAGAGCCGAGAGAGCCGTCCTTGCCGAGTGTCTCCTACTTGTTGACTCTCTCGTGCCTTGTTATCGTTATCGTTGGCCGTTGAACAGCGCCACACATCGGCCCGGTTTGGCGGCCGCCGTTCGCCGGGTCCCATGCATTTCAATCAGAAAGAACGTATTGATACGATTATATGACCACGCATGTTTCGGTGATCGGATCGATCTCGGCTGATCCGCTAGAACGGACAATAATGAACGGCGGGCCCGGTTCCCGCCTCCCTCCCTTGAGCTCAGTTGTTGTGCGCGACTTCGGCTTGTGACGAACGCGCCGCCAAAGCGCATCGCAATCTGATCGCAATCCGAGTCCAAAGCAAGGTCCAAGCTTATAAGGGGCGCGATGAAAGCCATCATAAGTACAATTTGAGCAAGCATGTAACCAGGCGCAACCGAGTTCATCACGTACAGCGATGCATGCACCAAAAGTTCACCACCAAACCTAAAAAGGCTCGTTTTTCTCCGTTTTGTGCACAGTTGTCGGTTTTTGTGCTCAGTTGTGCAGCTCAACTGTCGATACCTTGAAGATACTCTTCCTCGAAGCCCGGGGGCGCGACTCGCCATGTTGAGCATCGCTCACGCACAGGGCTCAGTTGGGCACCTCGGGCCGGCGCCTCGACCACCGTTTTCCTCGCCGCCACTGCTGCTGCCCTCCCGCTCGCCGACACCAACTTCAAGCGAGCATCACGAAAGCCGTCAACTCTTTTTTCATACTCACCATCCGCACGCCAAGATGAGCATCGCTCATGCACAGGGCTCAGTTGGGCACCTCGGGCCGGCGCCTCGACCACCGTTTCCGCCGCCACCGCCGCCACTGCTGCTGCCCTCCCGCTTGCCGACACCATCTCCAGGCGAGCATCACGAAAAGCGTCGACTATTATTTCATAATCACCATCCGCATCATCCGCATCATCCGCATCATCCGCATCACCCGCACACGCCGCACACGCATCACCCGCATCACCCGCATCACCCGCACACACCGCAAACACCGCCGACTCCGTGCGCCGTAGACGGCCCATACACCTTCACCGGGGCGGTGACCTCCTACTTGACGGCCACGTCGCGCACCGGAATCGTCGGCGGGGGGCTCGGCTTCACGCTCTCCTCGTGGGTCTACCGCACGCGGACAGACCGGTCGTGGGACCGCGTCATCGACTTCGGCAATGGACAACTCGATAGCATCACCGTGGCATTCAATACAGTTGGGGCAGATCCACCCCCCACCGGGATGTCACTTGGTGTGGCAGAGGTAAGCACGCGCTCCTTTCTCTCTGCAAGTGCAAGCTCGGCGACCTTCCCCGCAAACGTGTGGACTCACGTCGCGGTCGTGCAGTCGCGGGCGAGCCTCGCCGACACCTACGGGCCCGCCCAGATCTACTGGAACGGTGTGAGCGTCGC
>PJAB01000684.1:0-22122 GCA_002887195.1 Chrysochromulina parva | reverse complement strand
TTTGATGCATGCCCTGTGCATCCCAAGGGTACCATGGTGATCCCCATGCTCTGGAGAATCAGTGAGTATGTTGTTTGCATGATGGGTGTCAAAAACAAAAATCACCATACCCACCCTTACCCTCTCCGATAGAGTCTCTTTTTTACTCTTTTCGACTCTTTACCTCTTTCGTTTCCTATACCTTGCTATCGATACTTCCTATGAACCTATATCCGACTATCCGTAGGGCTAGCGCTCCGTTAGCGCTCCGTCATACCTCACAGTCCGTCCACCCCCCTCCGAACGTACCCCTTCATGCACATGGCCACATGCCCGATCGCGGATCGAAGGATCGATCTCCATTACCCACCTCTAGTGCGACCCGCGTGCATCGCCGCTAATCGTCGTGGACGCTCGCGCGGGACCGCGGGTGCAGTGAACTGTCTCGCGGATCCGGAATTGGTGTGCGTAGGGTTATGAACTCGTGATCATGGACTGGAAAGTGCTTGCGCGCTACTATGCGCGCTGAAGTCTCGCGAGGCGGTTGAAGGCGTCGGGAATCTCAACCGCCTTGCCTGCTCATCTTCTGCTTGACGCCTTGCCCGATACATCTCGTGCATCTGGAAGTGCAGCTCAGCATCAACTGGCTTGGCGCTCAGCCCCTTTGGCAAGCCGCTCGTCCGCTCAAACAAGTCAGCTGGCAACCCTGGCTCTTGCTTGGGCAGCCATTTGAGATGCCACGATGATGAGCTCGGTGATAGTGGAGAAGGCTCAGCCGAGTCTTTCGTCGCTTGCAACCTCTTCATCTCCATCTTGGCCTCGAGCTGAATTGGCTTTGCCAGCACAGTGAGAACATCGAGGCGTGTATTGCCCTTGCCACTCTGCGTGACGCTCGCCACAACAGCCTGTTGCTTTTTCTCTCTCACCATTGTCTCCCTATTTGCTACCCGTTTGGCTTCCGCTTCCTTCTTGGCGTCTCGCTTGGATTGCCTCGATTGCTTCTCCGCCTCCTTGGCGGTCGCACTATTCTTGCTCAGCGTCTCACGATCGCTGTCCTCCATGAGTTGCATTCGTTGTGCTTTGCTCGCAGGTGTGTGGTGTTCTTTGCTCGACGGCTCGTCGCTATCGGCCAGGCCAAGGTCCACTCGCCGCGCGCGCTCTTTTTCCTCTTTTTTCCGGTCGTCCTGGTGAAGCTTGAAATTGTTACGGGCCTCACCAAGCTTGATAGTTCGAAGACCGATCCAGCGGCCAAAGTCCAGCGCCATGTTGAGTGCTACGTAGTCGTCGCCGCGTTGAACCATCTCGAGCTGCTCCTCGGCTGCACTTTTGAGGATGTTCATGAGCTGAGGCACTTCCTTTGGGGGTTTTGATCCAGGCTGCTGCACAGTCGAGATGATGGCCGAAATAATGATCTTCTTGACATCATCTGTCCCGTCGATGATCAGCGCGTGCAACATCTGTCCTGCGCTTTCCGCAAGCTTGCGGTTCTCTAAAGCTAGCGCCTTGCGATTCAGCACCTGCTCTTTCTTCGCGTCCTCATCTATGCTCTTCTTCTCTGCGCTTGCGGCGTCTGCTGACTTCCGTCTGCTCCTCCTACTGTCCTTGCCGTCACCTTTCCCCTCGTCTGATGGCCCAGATCTATGCGAAGACTGCCCGCTCTGTGCTGACCTGTTATCGTCTTCAATTTTCATCTGCGTCATCAGCTTTACTAGTTGCGGGATGACTTGCTGTTGAGTGATTGCCTTGCGATTCGCCTCATTGGACATCGCGATGTTGCGCAAAGTTGTCACAGCCTCCGCCTTCGACTTGACAGGCACGATTGTTGGTCGGAGCACGACCATGCCCACGGCGTCCTTGGCAGCCGACATACCAGGCAACAATGTGCTCCCCAATTCGGAGAGGTCGCGCAGATTGGCAGGGTTGATTTCCTGAGCAGCCTTTTTCTTCTTTATACTGCCCTCAGGTTCAAGTGCTGCCTTGACCCGCATAGCCGCTTCTGAACTTGCTGCTTTCGCTGCTGCATCAACAGCGTTGTCCTCAGTATTGATGAAACCGGCAAGCATCGTGATCGCACCGCAGTCTGGCATGCACTCCCGTATTTTGTCGCAGCCCAGCGAGTTATCGAAGGACAGCGCAGCAAGGGCGTCAATGGCCTCAAGGCAACCCGCTCGCATGAGCTCCATCAAGACTCCGAATGGAATGTGATTGGTGGCCTCGTGCTTGGCCTTTGGGCTGCACGACGCGAGCTTGCCAAGCGCAGCTGCACCTCTCTTGCGTATCGCCTCAGAGTCTGAAGAGATCATGCGGAAGAGGAGCATCACCGCCTCGTGTGTCCAGGGAGAAGTCTCCTGTTCACCGAGCGCTAACGCGGCCTTTTGCTTCTCCGCCAGCTCCTCGATCTTGGCTGCCACCGTATTCATCAATGCCGACAACTCCAACATCATCAGGTCCTCCTTTGGAGCTTCCACCCCCCGCCTCGTGGGCTGAAACGGCCCTGACACTGTTGCGGATTGTGCCTGGGTGTTGGGAAGTAAGGCGATGCGCGCCGCCTTCGAGCTTTCCATGGTCCCCTCGCAGCGGCCAGCGCCGACCTCAGGCTCACGACGGACGGACGTGTGCAGACTCTCGGCCCCGGCGGGCAGCCGAAGATCGTCCGGTGGCCTCAGCGACTCCGAGCGTTTCCCTCAAGGAAGGTCTGCACGTGCAACGCGGGCTCGCACCCCAAAATACAAACGCCGAACCGTCGCACCGGTACAACGCGCCTCATTTGCGCTCGAAGTTGGTGCTCGTCCCGCGGCGATAACAGCGACGACCGCCTTCGGTCTGGTGTTTCACGCAAAATGCACATGATTCAAGCACGTCGGACGCATCACAAACTAACACACGTGTCGAGTTTCAGTGCCTCCGACTTTCACCAAATCTTTTTCGAACCCGAAAGGGGGACGACGGCTTCTTAGCGGCCACCGATGCCAACCGACCAGACGCGGATGTTCGAGTCCGTGTAGCCCGAGAACAGGGTCGAACCATCGGCGGACCAGCAGAGCGAGATGCAGTGGTGGACCATCGCCTTCTTGCCAACGGCCGGGAACTCGGGCGTGAGCTCGTCGACGATCGACTTGGACTCAAGATCCCAGATCTTGATGCACGTGTCGGTGGCGGCGCAGAGCCAGTAGCGGTTGGGCGAGAAGACCATCGCGTGGATGATGGCGCTCGCCTCGAGCGAGTAGAGGTGCTTGCCCTCGTTCAGGTCCCACAGCATCGCGGTGCCGTCCTTGCCGCCCGACGCACAGAGTGACCCGTCGGGAGAGACAGTGACGGTGTTCAGGTAGCCGCTGTGGCCGACGAGGTTGGTGCGCAACTTGCAGTTGGTCAGGTTCCAGACCTTGACAAGCTTATCCCAGCCGCACGAGACGATCAGCGGGTTGGCCGCCGAGGGTGAGAAGCGCACGCACGAAACCCACTCGGTGTGGCCGTCCTCCTGGATCGTGTATTTGCACTCGCCAAGGGTGTTCCACAGCTTGATGGTCTTGTCGCGCGCACCCGAGACGATCTGGCGGTTATCGGCCGAGAAGGCCACCGAGAGGACGTCCTTTTTGTGCTGGTCGTTGCCGGCGAAGCGGCGCGTCGTCGTGCCGGTGTTGAGGTCCCAAAGGCGGAGCGAGCCATCCCATGAGCCGGTGAGGGCAAACTGGCCATCCGACGAGATGGTCACGTCCTGCACGTAGTGCGAGTGGCCCTTGAGCGAGCGACGCGGGGTGCCGTAGTTCTCACCACCGTCGAGCGTCCAGACGATGACAGTCTTGTCGCGCGAGCCCGAGAGGAGCACATCAGACTGCTCGACGGTCGTCGCCAGGCAAGTAACCCAGTTGTCGTGACCCTTGAGGGTCGCACGCAGAACGAGACTGCGAGAGAGGCGACGTGAGACGAGCGGATACGTTGAGCATTCGGGCCATTGCTGGTTCGAGGTCTAAGCGCGCGGGTTCAGAAACGTGGCCTCGACGCACGATTCCGCCATTCGTCGACGTGACCTAAGGTTCCCACAGTCGTGGAGTGCCCGATAGAGCGCGCGCGAGGAGACGCAGTCACGCCGATACAAGCCCCCACCACGCCATCAGTCAGACACGTATGTCGCGGCCACACCCGCGCGGCGGGTGTGTTAGGCCCGTACCGGGTTGAAGTACCGGCTGCGAGGCCCCCGGCCCGCTGGAGGGGGGCGGCGCCCCGAGCGTGCGCCCTGCGAGCACCGAGAGCACCCCCACAAGTCACAACCAACCCCCCGCCCGGCACATGGCTTTTCATGGGGACATATCGAGATTTCAACGTGTTTTTGTGAGTGAGTGACAGTGAGAGCGAGGGCGCCCGGCCGACTTACGGGTTACGGCCGACACGCCGGATCAACGGACAACGCGGAGCGGAAAGAGGTCACAGCGCCGTGACCCCGCCCGATGCCCGCGCCCCCGCGCGGACCCGTTGGCTTGCCGGTTTCTTGACGGTACTTCCCCGCTGTATCTAGAACGCTGTATCCCCGCTGTACTTCCTCGCGCGCGCGCCCGGCGTGGGCCGGGCCGGGCGCATCCGCCCATCATGGCGCATCGTCCGCCCGCGGCGTCGCTCGAGGTCGGGTCGCGGACGACCCGCGCGGAAAACCGCGATGCGCCGAACCGCGCTCCCGGCAAACGAAAAGTACACCCATGATGCGGTCGAACTTTTTACCCCTGAATAAGATATGGTGTAATCTCTCAGCGTCTCGATATGTCAAGGTAATTTGACTAGCCTATACTGCGTCGGGGCGCGGCTCAGGCAGCTTCAGTCTCCACCGGCGCATAGCCGGGCGCTCCACGCCCGGGATCTCGCGCAGTGCACCCACCGCACCACCTCGCGAGGCGCTCGTGCTCGTGGTAGACCCAGCCGCTCGTCACCACGGCCGAGGCGCCCAGCATGAAGCGCGGGCTCGGACTCAGACCGAGGGCGACGTCGGCCAGGGCCGTGGTGAGCACGAGCGCAAGCACTCGGCTGAAGGAGTAGGCATTCGCGCCGAGCACACTGAAGAAGATGCCCATGGTGAGGTCGGCGGCGGCGATAGCGGCGGCAGCGACTGCGTCGGCGCCGCTCATCCCAAAGATCAGCAGCTGCAGCGGGCTGCGCTCATGTAGCGCGGTGAGCAACGAGACGAAGACCCAGCGCGTGTGCAGCACTACAAGCAGCACGGAGTTCACCACAAGGCCGTAGAGCGCCATGGCAGCCGTGTGCTGGAGAGGGCCACCCGGCACACGCTCGGCCGCGCTGTCGAACCAGACCGCCTGCGTGGCGAAGCTCAACGCGCCGCACAGCGCCGCCGCCAACCCGCGGAACCATTCACGCCGGTGTGTGCTGGTTGTGCCAACGCTGCTAATGCTGCTCTCGTCCGAGCAGAGGGTGGCGCCAACAAGAAGCATGGCGAGTGCGCCCCAGCGCAGCCCACCGAGCACGCGGTGCGGCATCAGCACCTTTGTGAGCACCGCGACCGCCACCACGGATAGTGCCATGAAGACCACCTGGTACGTCATTGGGTCGATGCGTGGCACAGCGTAGCCAAGCGCCTGATTGACGAGCGCAAGAAAGAAGGCAGGTGCGGCGAATGCCGCGATGGTCTCGCGCGCCACGAGCACCGACAGGGCGGAGCCGACGGACTTTCCGGTATCGTAGGTGCGCAGCAGCAGCAGCGGTGGCAACACAACTGCGAGTTTGATGATCTCGCACACCACTAGGAGCTCGGCGAATGGGTACAGCGATGGCTGAGTATAATCCTTTTGGGACAACGCGACGGACAAGGGCTCCCACGATTTGGAGAGTGTCGCAAGCAGGAAGATAGAGACACGGGAGGCGAAAAAGGTCGGCAGTCGCATGTGAGTTGCTGTGTCACTTCGCGCCGTATCGGTCAGCTGCTTGGGCATCCACCGTGGATGTGGGTGGGGCGGGCTTCAACACGACTCGATCGAGGACGGCAGGAAGAACAGGCGCACACACCAAGAGAACGCGGACAAGAGCCTAACGACTGTCCACGGTACAGTACGACAATTGAGTATCGCAATACATGTATTAGTAATACATGGTTACGCCATGTTTTGCAATCGCAAAAATAGCGCAGACGTGCAGCCTGTCTCGTGTCCATCTGTCATAATTTCATGTGTGGTTATAATCCTGGGGCTTATCTGGAAAAATAAATAACGGCGACGCAGCGGCGCCCGGCCGGCAACTACATGTACATGTAGGCCGGGCCGCGCCCTTTAATGGTGCGCGCCCGCGCGCCCGGGCGCCGGCGGCGCGGTCGATCTGCGGTTCTGCGCCCGCGGTGCCGGAGGGAGCCGAAGGGTTTACTACTGTACGGCGTGGATTTCTATCCTCCGTTGGCAAGAAAATAGCAAGAAAACACCGCACCTCCGTGCTCGGGCCTCGGCCAACCGTCGGCCTTCCGTCTTCCGTCGCCTACCGTCGAATTTCATTCTTTATAGTCTCTTAGTCTGTACTGTAGCTGTGAACTACTGTAACGCGAAGTTGTTTTGTACCGGTACGTACCGGTACCGTACTGTACTTGAATGTTTTCCGGTGTCTTTTTACCGGTATTTATAGTGATCTCGTGCGTAACAGAAAAGCGTCCACACTGTCGCGAACGAACGAACGACGCGAGACGAGCGATCGCTCGCGCCTGTTCGTCAACCAATACGCCGCAGCAACCTGCACCTCCAACGATGGGTGAGTGGGTGACAGACGGCGAGCTGGACATGCGGCGGGGCGCGGCGGCCATAGGCGCAGGCATGCCGAGCTTCCAAACCAAGCAGCTGCTGCAGGCGGCACCCGAGATGCGGTGCACGAGCTCCGCCGAGGCAAGCGCCGCCACCGTTTTGGCGAGCGGCAGCAAGTGGCGAAAATTTTCGGGGCATTCGACGACTCGTCGAACGACGACAACGTTGAGAGTCCATTTGGCCTTACAAAACGAGGCTCGCAAGGCTGTGTACAAACGCAGGCGAGTTGAGGATATTGAAGACGCAAAGACTGTGGATGCAGATGGTTTCATCGAATTCAACGAAAAGGCATTTCATGACTTCTACACCGAGGAGGCGATCCAACGTCGTTTAGCGTTACGATACGAACCCCGCGTTCTAGCACAGCTTCGAGCTTTCGCTCGTGCGATGGACTTGCATGCTATGCACACCTCTCAACCCCGGACAGTGATCAATCAGGCATTCTATACCTTTCTCTTCATCAAGATCAGCCTGGCAATGACAACAAGCCCCACAAGGGAAGAGCTACTCGACACTGTAGCTGAGGATTGGGCTCATGACTGCCGGGATGAATCGCAACTCATGTCCTATGAGCAACTGAAAGATGCCATCTTCGAGGTGGCTGACATCTTCACAAACACGGACGATGCCCAAGATTATGCCGATTTCCTTGAGCTGGTGCTCGCTTGCATTTATCGGAAAGGCCGATTCCTCGAAGACCATCAAGTTCCTCGCGGTCTTGTGAGGCGGCCTGATACTCCCGAGGTCGAGCTGCAGCCACCGCCGCCGCCACCGCCGCCACCGCCACCGCCACCGCCACCGCCACCGCCTCCTCCTCCACCTCCTCCTCCTCCTCCGCCGCCGCCGCCACCGCCGCCGCCGCCGCCGCCACCGCCACCGCCGCCGCCACCGCCGCCGAAGAAGAAGCTTGCTCCCCCCCCCCCTCCTCCTCCATTTACTCGTCCTCAAAAGCCTCCTCCTCCTCCGCCTCCTCCTCCTCCGCCTCCTCCGCCGCCAAGGGAGAGAAGCCCGCTTTCGGACTATGCGATCACTCGTGCGTACATGCGCCACATAGGCTTACTTCCGGCACTTGGTACGCTGCGTGCACGAAACTGCATAATGCCCTATCCGCTGCCTGCTCTCCGTCCCATTGCTCACTGAGCACCCGCGTGTGAGTCACAGTGTCACCAAGAGTCAGGATGCGCCACATTCATGTCGACAACTGTGACCTCGAGGACGCCACAGAGGAAGGCAGATCGCTCCTTACCACTCCTGCCGTATCCCACTCAGCAGAGCTTCGCTCGCTCTGGCAGTCCTCTTTCAGCCTTGCATCATCATCATCAGCCCATCAGTCACCATCTGAGCAGCAGCTGATGTCCGAGGCGCCGCGCCAGCCTGCTTCGCCTCGCTTTTTGAGCACGGGACCTGAAGAATCGTGGTGGGCTGTTGGGCAACCGGGTCTGGTCGCGCTTACCGCCACGAACCATTTTGCTTCTGCCCGTCAGCCACTTTCACCGTCGGTGGCGCCATCTCGCAATCCCACGCCCGCCTCGGACACTTGGGCTGCGTCCACGAGCCTGGACGACTTCCTTCCGGCCACACCCATCGACGTGCGTAGCTTTGAGGACAGCGCGACGAGCTCACTGGTGCACTCGCCGATGACCAGCCAGCGCGGCCTACGGCAGCAGCTCCCAGCGAACGCTTTTGATAACGATTGGAGCGATTGGAGCTATTGGAGACGTACCGATGTTCATCGTACTCTGACTCCAAGTCTGATGCATGTGATGGGAGAGCCAGAGGACACGCGAACATTTGCAGTGGAGCGGCTCAAAAATGAGCTGCACGCAGTGGGTGTAAGCCGGCCGCACTCCAAAGCCATTCTCAAACGTGCTGCTGACAGATCGGGCCTTGCGTCCCCCCGGGCCATCGAAGAAACGTACGAGACGATGAGCTCTGTGAGTGTCGCAAAGAGGCTTACGGGCGCAGGCACGGCCACAAGCAGAGCAGCGATCACCAGTCGGCGTGCAGCGATGCTGCAGTCTCACCTTGCACGTAAGAAGACGGAGATGCTCGGCACGCTACAGCCAAGCCGAGACGCTTCGCCTTGGTCCCCTCTGACGCCCCTTGCACCACAGCTACATGGGCGCCATGGCTATCAATCGCTTGCATTTCAGCAGCATGCTCCCTCCACCAGCTCCTTCAGACCACGGCCATGCGCGGCATACTCCTTTTCCTTTGGACCCATGCCGCCACCTCGCACGGCGCCACCTCGGATGAAATCTGACGTGCCGAGTGACGGAGACGATGCACCGGTGTCTGTTGCGCGGCGGCGTAGTCTAGACTAGTAGTCGATGGCGGGGCCGGACAGGCACGGGCGCGGGCGGCGGGGCGCGCGCCGCGTTCAGGAGGCACCTCATGCCGTCATACGCCGCATCTATGCCGCTACCGTGCCCCCGCGCGTGTTCCAGGTATGGGAGGTATCCGGCGATCGCGAATATCGAATATGCCGGGTGTATTCCGGGACTGTGTATAATCGCTGTATTATAAAGTATATGCCAGTTTTATGCCAGTATTACGGTTCCGATACACGGGCGGGATCCGGCTTCCGGGGCGGGCGGAATCGCGGGAGTGCACAGTCGCACCCGGCATCCCGCGCCGCGCGCGCCTCCCCTCCCGCGACCGCCATCGCCCGGACCGGTCTGCGGTCAGCCGCGCGCCCCGTCCGGAGGTGCGATCGAGAGGTGCGAGGTCCGGTCCGCCCCCGGGGTCGAGGCCTGTGGAGAAGCGTACCCGCGGTGCGGCCCCCCGCGGGCGCGGCGGCCGCCGCGCGCGGGCGACCGGGCGTCCGCGGGCGAACGCGTCAACCGGACGAAACCGGACAACCGGCGCGCGACGGGCACGGCGGGGCGGGGTGTGCGGCAGCACGGTCGGTGTCGCCGGTTTTTTTGCGGCCACGTCCACGTGGTCCGAACGCAGGCGCCACACACCGTAAACGAAGCGGACGTCTCGTCGTCTCCGTCAAGTCCTCATGCTTCGACCGACGTTTTTGTGTGTGCAGTTTTGTGCATGCACAGTGCCCTGAGCAACTCTACCGGCGGCTTACAGGTGTCGGGTCGGGTTACGCTATTCTAACTGAGATGTTCTAACTCTACATTCACTCTTACCATCACTCCTTCGCCTCGATTGCATTCGATTCATGATTCGATTGCTTCTTCGATTCCATGCGCTTCTCTTGTTCCCTCGCATTCCTCTCGGCTATCCTCGCTGCAGTGGCTGCCGCCTTTGCTGCCTTCTCCGCATCAGCCATTTTCTTGGCGATTCGCGTTGCTTCTGCCTTCTCTTCCTCGGCTTTCAACGCCTCTAGGCGCAACGCTTCTGCCCGCTCCGCTGCTCTCTGCGCCGCTTCCACTTTGGCCCTGTGCTTGTTCGCTTCTTCTGCTCGCTGCTCAGCAAGCTTGCGCATTTCTCGTCTCTTGTAGTACCTCCGCATGTAGATTTCTTCGGGCGTAGGCGGCACCTGCTCCTCGCGCAGCCCAATCTTTTCGAGCAGCAGCTGTTCGTTTTGCCGCTCGAGTCGCTTCTCGAGGCGTGCAATCGTGTGAGAAACGGCTTCGCGCCGTGTCGTCGCGCAAGCAGTGAACGGTCGGTTGCGTGCAGTGAATGGCCGACCGAGCCCCTTCGGACCCATGGCCGCGGTCACAGTTGTCGGAAGCGAAGGTGGCCGCTGGGGCCTTGGGCTTCTCCCACCTTTTGTCGTCATGGGACGACACCCTGTCCGGCTTTCCCTTGCGTCGCCTTGCATTGCCTTGCGTGTCCTTGCGTTGCGCTTGGCCGGCCGGGTGCGAGATGAGGTTTGGGCCGCGGCGGCCGCACGGCCGGACGAACCTCTCGTGTCGCGTCGGCGAAACCCGGGACTATGTGCGCGACTCGTGCACCGATACGGCGCACTCAGTAGATGTACGCTACGCCAATGCGCACCCGTCGCACCTTCCGATTCATCATGAACTTCCCCAATGCGCGCTTTTTCTTGAATTGCGTTGACATGCTTGACTTGGCTTTTCATGGCACTTCTTCGCGTGTCGCTCGAGGCGATAACAGAGTCGCACGGCTCGTGCACCCAACAGACGGCTCGAGCGGAGATAGGTAGTGACTTGCTGCAGCAGCTTCTGGGCACGCCCTGCGATTTTGTGTGGCTGGCACTCGAGAGAGGCGGCACTCTCGCCAAGCTCACAGTGCTCAGTGGACCGCAGCAGCGCCCTGCAGCTGGCGGTGTGGCAGGCGTGGTTCGC
The DNA here is from genome assembly GCA_002887195.1 of Chrysochromulina parva. Lineage (NCBI taxonomy): Eukaryota > Haptophyta > Prymnesiales > Chrysochromulinaceae > Chrysochromulina > Chrysochromulina parva. Next base: position 11,093 of record PJAB01000684.1, on the reverse strand, counting down.
GTGAGCAATGATGTACTTTCAGCACTTGGTGTCGTCGCCGGCGCAGTGGTGAGCGCCAAACGCGTGCCGGCGACGGCTCTGCAGGAGTGGCGCCGCGTCCAGGTTCAGCCTCGCGTTGACACGTTGGCACCACCTTCTTTTGAGGAGGCGCGGTTTGAGCTCTGCAACGGCACCGCCGAGCGTGCGGTGCATGCGTGGAATTCGTTCTGCCGCTGCGATCGCGCACTACTGCCACGCACCTCCGACGTGGTGCTCTTCCGCTCTGCCGGTGCCGGTGCTCTTCCTTGCACTGTCGAGTGCGATTCAAGTGGTGCAGATGCAGATACACTCGCCGAGCAGCCTGGCGCGCAGGGCGACGAACTCCGCCAGCACAGGGCAGCCGCTGATGGCACCGTCGCCGACCAGGCCGGGGTCGACGACGCGCCGCCGCCTGCCGCGCTGTTGCACTGGGGTCTGTTCGGCGAGCGAACGAGCATTCGCAGCATCCCCCTTGGAGCGCCGCGCCGAGCGCCGCGCCGCCGCGTGCCTCCGCCGCCCACGGACCCACGCGGAGCGCCGTGCCGAGCGCGTGCTGGCCTGGACGACGATGCCTCGATAGCCCTGCTGCGAGCCATCCTGCAGCATCACGCGCACGCACTCCCAAATTTGGTTGGACTCCCAAATTTGGGTGGACTCCCATATTTGGTTGGCCTCGCTCCGCTGCCCTCCCGCGTCCTCCTGAGCGGGGCCAGAGGGGCCGGCAAGACGGCGCTGGCCGCGCGCTTGTGTGAGGACCTCGGGCTGCCCCTGCTGCGCCTGACGCCTGCGGACCTCGAGCGGCTCGGTGGCAGCGTTCCGGCGGAGGCGGTACGGTCTCTGCTCGAGCGCGCGCGTCGGTGCCGACCCTCAGTTGTGCTCTTCGACGCGCTGGACGAGCTAGCGCCGGCAGAAGCGCTCACGAGCGCGCCAGGCGCACCTCCATTGGACCACGAGCGATTGAGCGTGCTTCTTGATGCGCTGCGCAAGGGCGGCCAGCGAGGCGTCGCAGTGATCGGCGCCGTCCTGAGCGCGCACGCTCTCCACTCAGCCATTCGGGTAAAGTTTGATGTGTGCCTTGAGCTGCGCGCGCCGTGTCCCCCCCGCCGGCTCGGCGTGCTCCATGCCGCCGCGATCGCCCGCGGCCTCGCTCCACCACCGCCACCGCTCTCACACCGCCTCCTCGGGCTCACCCATGGGCATCTGCCATCCGACCTGTGCGAGCTCTGCGAGGAGGTCAGGCTCTCAGTGCTCATGCGGCAGCGCCCGCCGCCCGCACCGCCGCCGCCGCCCGCACCGCCGCCGCTCGCCGCGCCGCCCCCGCCCATGACGGCGCCACCGCCCACGACGGCGCCTCCGCCCACGACGGCGCGTCCGCCCACGACGGCGCCTCCTCCCGAGCCACCCCCAACCCCCGCCCCCGCGTCCGCCCCCCGCCCCCCGCCACCTCCCATGGCGCCCCCGCCCGCCGTAGAGACGCTTCAAGCGACCGACGACGAATGGATGGCGGCGGCACGTTCGCTGCGCCCCTCAGGTCTTCTCGGCCTGGTGCCGGACAGCGCCGTCGCGAGCGCCGACGGCGGGGTCGGCGCGTGGGCCTCGGTGCGCGGGCATGGGCGCGTCCGGCGGCGGCTCGAGCAGCTGGTCCTCTGGCCGCTGCGTGCGCCGAGGACAGCTGCGAAGCTGGGGCTAGCCGGGCCGCGGGGCATCCTGCTGTACGGGCCACCGGGCACAGGCAAGACTGCACTGGTGCGCGCGCTTGCGGCCGCGGCGGGGCTGGAGCTGATCGCCGTACCCATCCCACAGCTACTCGTGCCCGAGCTGGGCGGTTCGGAGCGTGCCATCGCGGAGCTCTTCCAGCGCGCGCGCGCACACGCCCCGTGCATCCTGCTGCTGGATGAATTGCAAGCGCTCTTCGGGAGGCGCCGTGACGGGCGCGACGAGGCCCCCGGTGACGAGGGCGGCAGGAGCGGGGGCGGGGGCGGCGAGGGTGGTGCCGGCGGCGGCGTCGGATCGACCGGTCGCCAAATGCTCTCTCAGCTGCTCCTCGAACTGGACGCCCTCGAGGCGGCTGCCCACCACAGCGCTGCCCACCACAGCGCTGCCCAGTCCGGGGGCCGTAGTGAGCGCCCTCGAGGCGATGCGGGCGGTGCCAATGCCAATGCGGGGGAGGAGCGGACATCGCCCCCGTCCCTCATCGTCATCGGGTGCACCAACACTCCCGAGGCACTCGATACAGCCCTCCTCCGGCCTGGCCGACTCGAGCACCTGCTGTACATGCCGCCTCCCTCACAGAGCGCCCGCGCTTCCATCCTAGCAGCACAGCTACGCCGCATGCCGCTAGCACCGGCTGTCGAGCTCAGAGGCGCCGAGGCGGGCGAGGCAGGCGAGGCGGGCGTGACAGGCGAGGCGGGCGAGGCGGGCGAGGCGGGCGAGGCGGGAGTGGCAGGTCAGGCGGGCGAGGCGGGCGAGGCGGGCGAGGCGGGCGAGGCGGGCGAGGGGACGATCACAGCTCTCGCGCGCCGCCTGGCCGAGCGCACCGCCGGCTTCACCGGCGCTGATCTCCTTGGCCTCTGCCAACGCGCGGCCTTGGTGGCACTGCAGCAGCGCGGACCGGTGCAAGCGACGCAACTCGTTCCGTTGGCACCCCAGCTCGTGCTTCGGGCTGCGGACTTTGACGAAGCTCTCTGCCACGTGGCACCGTCGGTCACCGCCTCGATGATCGCTCGGCTCGAGCGGTGGAGCGAAGCACGTGGTGGAGGCTCGAGCGTTCGAGGTGCGGGTGGTGGGGCGAACCGTTCGTAAACCACTCGGTGTACGACAACGAGAGCTGCGAGAGGCCGAGCCCAGACTGAGCCAGAGGTTCGGTTCTCGGTTCGAGCCGGATGAATTCCTAGGCGCATCCAGCGCGCACATGTGTCGCGGGTCCGCCCCGCGTATGCATACCGGCCGTCGCGGAATGCAAATCGCTTTGTTTACAGCCCCCGGCCCGCACAGCCGCGGGCCGGGCGGACGGCGGGACGGGGTGCCGCTCGAACCCGAAGCACACCTCGCGTCGCGCGCGCGGCGCGCGTAGGCGGTAACGGTAAATCGAATCGAAAAACCTAGCACCGCCCCGATTCTTTGGCGCACGTTCGCGGTTCTCGCTCGCGTCGGCTCACGTTTATACCCGATGGCCCCGGGACCCAACACCCAAGATTCTCCGAACGTCCCCCGTGGCCCGTCCCTACCCTATTCCCCCCGCCCTACTGTACCCTTACCCTATACACATGCGCCTACAACACTCTACTGTGCCGTACATCATCATTCTACTAGACGACACTCCGAGGTCACCTCGTAACCGCTCAAGTCCCGCACGGTGTCATGGATTAGGTCTGAAGCTGGGCCACACGGGACAGTCACGCCTCACGCGGTCGGGCGGTGTACGGAACGCGATAGCAGCCACCAAAATCTCTGGACCGGTAGCCGCTACGAGTCGCCCTGCAGCGCCGCCTGGCAGCGCCCAGACGCTGCCGATTGAAGCTGATCCTCTGCGCAAGCTCATCTCGGCGTCGTCACGCCAAGGAGCTTGCCCATCTCGGCGTCTTTACGCCAAGGAGCTTGGCCATCTCCACGCCAGGATCACCACGTTTGGCTGATGTGGCTTGTACGTTCTCCTCAGGACCATGGGCCCGCTTCTCCGGTTTTCCGATCGCGCCGCCCGGTCCTGTTTTCCGAGCGGTCTGCCAAGACGTGGTCGGAATTTGGAGGCAGCCCGCCGGCGCGCCATCCATAGCGCGGCCAGTCCCAATCGGGGCGAACGCTTTGGAAGATCTTCCGCACGAGCTCGCCCGGCAGCTGGGGCGGCATAGGACCCAAGTGTGGGCCGAGTTCGAAGCGCAAGACGTGGATGACGCCCCAGCGGCCAGGGCGCCATAGGTTGGGGTGGGCGTACGAGGGGTCGCGGCTCGAGGTGATCGCTCCGCCCTCGTCGAAGAAGAGGCGGTCCACTTGGCCGCCGTAATGAGACGCAAGCAGCGGCAGGTAGCGCATGTCCTCAGGGATGTGGCCGTCGTAGCAGATGAGGAGCGTCGTGTTGCGCACTTCTGTCGAATTGTGCATGCCTTGCCTGCCTTTGTGCGTCGGGTGCGAGTGGCGCCGCCACTGCCAAAGCCGACGCAGCCAAGTCTCGCTCAGGATGGGTGGCCACACGAACCACATGATCACGTCGACGGGCGGCAGGTCGTCGTCCATGTTCACCTTGTTCCAGTCCTTGCACAGCACATGGAGCCCCCGTGCGCGCAGCGAGTCGCAGTAGGACTGCTCAATCTCGACGGCGATGAACTTGTGGGCGAAATGCGCAATGCATGCGGACAAGTCCCCATTCCGCGTCCCAACCTCAACGACATTGCGCCCCTTTGCATGCGAGATGACGTAGTCGGCCACAACCAGTGGCGAGCGGATCGGGTAAAGGTCTTTAGTGCTAAACCCGGGCAACGTCAGGCATACAGACGTCCCGGGGCGCCAAGGTTCCATCATCGCCAAGAACTTTTCCTGTTCAACACAACGCGTCGGCTCACCAAGTGCTTGACTTGACTTGACTCTCACCAAACATAAACGCACGAACTCCGGACCCCCAAGCACGAGGCCTCTACCGTATCGCTATGGACGGAGGTGTGGCCAAGAGTCGGCCACCAATTGTCGGCCACACCCAGCTCACGACGACGCGTTCACGCGGCTGACGCCGACAGCCGCGCGAGCCGCGAGGACCACCGGACAGCGGACAAATACACCGCTACGGTATCCCGGGGCACCGGAAGCGGGGTGTTCACGCACATCAGTCAGTAACTGGTCAGAGTCCAAAGAGATCAGAGTGAGAGTCTCGTCCGGGCCGCGGGCCGGCGGCCTCGAGCTCGACGCGACGGGGGTCGACGACGGGGGACGCATCGTGCGGGGGACGGGCACGGGCCCACGGGGACTCGGGGGGACGGGGCGCACGGCGCATGTGGCATGTCCGAGACGTTTATGATTTGATACGTTCGTTCGAGTCACCGCACGGACCGCCGACCGGTCACCGGACCCCTCGCGAGCCGAGCGACGTTACGTTAACCGTTCTATAGGATTCCTAGGGCACTCCTCGATGGCACTCCACAGTCAGCACACGGCGTGGCGAGCGCGCGCTGGTCGCTGCGATCCGATCCGTATCGCCTATCGCGGCATATGATGTACTGTGTATGTGCGTCAGTATGGTACAGCGGCCCGAACCTCCCCGCCCCTCTGCTAGCTAAGACCTAGCTTGAGGAGTGTTTGGAGGCCGCGGCAGCGAATTTGCGCCGCTGTCGCTTGCGTTGGGCTTTGCTCAATGTCTTATCGAATGCAACTCTGACTTGTAGTCCTCGCTTCTTGCCAACGAGCTCGTTGGCCCCAGCTGCTGGCCCGACTGCTGGCACGACTGCAGGCCCGACTGCAGGCCCGATTGCAGGCCCGACTGCGAACACGACTGCAGGCTCGACTGCAGGCCCGACTGCAGGCAAGCATGCTGGCACGACTGCAGGCCCGACTGCAGGCAAGCATGCTGGCACGACTGCAGGCCCGACTGCAGGCAAGCATGCTGGCACGACTGCGGGGCGCTCCGGTGCAACCGTTGGAGCTCTTGCAGGAGGAGGTGCTGCTGAGCTGCTGGACCCGCCGACATCCCGCCATGGCCTCCAGCACTGTTCATTGCAGTCAAACAAGCGACCCAGCGCACCATCGGGCACGCCTTTAGCCGCCTTGCCAGCAGGATCAAAGCGTGCCTTCGAGGGCGTCTCCTCGTCATAGCCGCATGCCGGCAAGGGCTCGTACACGATGTCAAAGTGTCGCTCATCCACTGGCGCAGCAGATACCCGGACGGGCCACCACTGATCGACTTCCGTCATTTCCACAAACACCTCGATACGCCTGTTCTGCATGCCCACGGCTTCATCAGCGGCTGCTGGAGATGCCGGCGCCAAGGTGCTCATGATGGGCATATACTCGGTCGCATCAAGCAACCTGCCCGCAGTGATCGAGTCTCGCAAAAACTGCGGCGTCACCAGGGGGATGGCAAACTTGCCCTTCGCCTTCCGGACTGCCTGGGTGTTCTTGCTGATTGCAGCCTCAGTCGCGACGACGAACGTGACCCGCTTATGGACAACACTGGAGATGGTGCCACCATGTTTGCTGATGAGATCCTCCAACTCCTTTTGCGGCACGCCCGTGCACGATAGCGCAAAGAGCTGGCCGGAGAAGCATGCACAAGAAGCCATTTCAGGCGTGCGGCGCCTAGGAGATCAATCGTCCACGTGCGACAGGGAGGCGCGGTCTATCGGAGACGGGCATTCATAGGCACGTTTTGGCGTGAAGACCTGAAGTTTGGGCGGACATAGGGAGTGGCAGGGTCAAGTCAAGTCAAGTCAGTCGAGAGTTTATATTTTAGGAAGTTCTCGACGAGACACGAGTACGCCCATGGACGGCTGCAACGCTCAATTATACAGAATACACGACTCCACGTGTCGACGTCGACGCAACGTCACCAGTCACAGAGGCGGTGACGCAGACGGGAGCCTGGGCACCTCTGGAGTGCAGTGCTCGACTACTTGGCATTCCAGGAGAGCTGGCCTCGAGTGTGGCTATGGCGATGCTTAATCGTCATAGGTGCACAGGCCGATGCCGGGGGCAGCCTCCTTGCACGTGGCCTCCTGGCCGCACTGAGCGTCGGCCGCCTTCTGGTCCAGGATCGGGAGCGTGGGCGAGCAAATGAGGGCGCAGTACTTCTTGTTGGGGTCGCTGGCGTCCGTGAGGGCGCACTGCGGCTCCGAGGTGACGCCGGACGGCACGTCCACCGGGCACTCCTTTGTATTCGAGCACATCGGCGAGCAGAAGTCGCCGGTGATGCCCTGGATGGTGATCTCGAGCTCGTCCGACAAGCAGCCCTCTTTGGGGTCGCCGTAGTGCGTCTTGGGAGCGGGCCCCGGCGGCGGCGGGGGCTTCGGTGCCATCGGCTTGGCTCCGGTGGGGTACGAGGGCTGCATGGCGATGCCGCACATGTTCTTGTCACGGACCATGCGCAGGTAGCCGTTCTCGCCCCAGGTGGCGCCCCACGAGTTTTTGACCTTGTAGTAGTTCATGCCCGCGTCGGTGCCGTAGCCGACCGCGAGCACGCCGTGGTCAAGCTGGGTGCCGCACGCGGCCGAGTCGAGGACACCCGACTTGTAGAGCTGGAAGGCGGACTTGTCGGCCTCGATGGCAACCGACACGGGCTGCTTCTCGATGGCCGCCAGGAGGGCCTTCTCGTCGCGCGAAGGCACGTCGGTGAAGCCGGTGATGGTGGCCACCGGCTTGACCATCGAGGTGATGCACGAGCCGGTGACGCCACCGCCGGAGGTGTACGGGTACTCAGATTCGAGCGAGATGCCCTCCTTCTCAATGTACTCGAAGGCATTGTCCATCAGGCCGCCGTTGCAGCCCTGGTCGCCGTTGTGGTCGCACGACACGAGCTGCTGCTCCGAAAAGGAGAGGAGTTTGTTCTGCGCGAGGAAGTACGCGCCCTCGACCGCGCCGGTGGTCGAGAAGGCCCAGCACGAGCCGCAGCGCTGCGAGCGACAGAGGAGAGGGGTCGAGTGAGATGGAGACGAGGCCAAGCGTGTGGGAGGGGAAGGGGCGAGGGTGTTGGGGCAGAGCGGAATCAGGATTGTGGGGCAGAGGGCGTTGGGGGGGGGGGTACTAAGGGGGAACTTGCATAAGTGCGCAGGCGGCGCAGGGTGACTAGACGCCGCAAGTGCGAACCTGCTGGTCCTTGACGGGGGTGACGGCGCCGAGGGCGACCCAGTCCTTGGATTCAGCGATCTTGACGTTCGGCTGCTGGATGAAGACGCGGCGGGCGTTCTTGGGGTTGCGGTTCAGGAAGAGCTCCGACATGTGCTTAGCCTTGAACTGCTCCCACGTGAGGTCGGAGAAGGCGTTGTGGCCGAGGGTCCACGTGAGGTTCTTCGCGTTGTGCTGGCGGATGATCATCTCGTTCGCCTCGAAGGCCTTGAGCGCCTCAAGCTCCTCCTCGAAGGTGGTGTACGCCTTCGAGTGCGTGCGCTTCCACGCCTCGAACTGGGGGTTCCACGGCAGGTGGGTAATAGCGGCGAAGGCAGCAGCGGCAATGGCGGTGTAGATCATCTTTCTTTAGTCTGCGAGCACGCGGGAGGAGGAGGGTACGCCAGAGGAAGTGGGGCCGGTGTCAAAACTAATCAAGCGCGCGCGAGTTCGGGATCGCCAGGGGGGGAATGCCATCGCGCGAATTTGGATGGGACGGATCGCCCTGGCCGTGCTCACGCCACGGCGCGGCGTCGTGACGTGTGGCGACGGGAAGGAGACCGGGCTCGGCCACCCGAGGGCGCCATACGGAGCGTCCGAGCGCACATTGATCGGGGTCTCCGTACGCGAGCGGCCCAGCTTGTGGAAAGCCCAAATTTCCCCACATCGATCGGAAATCTCAAAAAAACCCCATATCCGATTTCGTCAGAAGGGAACTTCACTTGGGATGCTGGGTACACAAGCAAGCAAAGAAGCAAGGAAGCACCATCCTCTCCGCCCATCCTTTCCTACCCCGTTGGCTACTAGGGTTATTCGGTTGCGCTTCTTTAGATACTGTAGGTGTTGTTTCGACTAATTAACTTGCTTTCTTGGGTACACAATCATGATACCTCACCCACGCTCAGGACTCCTTCCAAAAGATGGAGCCGAACAGAGCGGGCCGGTAGATGGCGTCAAGCATGGTCAGCGCCATGAAGGCGCCGAGGCCGAGCGCATATGCGACGCTGAGTGCTCGGCTGTGCTTGTGCCCGGGCACGCGTCCAAAGGCAGGCAGGCCTTGCCAGTTGCAGAACGCGTGCGCGAGCAGCGGACCGAGCACGTGGCCGGTACGTAGGAAGAGGTACGACGAGTAGGCGCCAAACAGTGACGTGTATGTGAACTGCACAAGCACCACCATGTGGCTCACGTCCGAATCGAAGATGTGGTGCACGTGCGCGCAGCCGAAGACGAATGCCGTGAAGAAGACGTTGGCCACGTCTGAAAGGCCGGCACCGAAGAGCAGCGGGCACATGCATGCGCGGAAGACCCATTCCTCCGAGAGCGGGCCGATGACCAGGTTGCGCAAGACAGGAAGGGGTTCGCTTTCCAGGTCGCGCAGCCGAGCAAGCAGCTGGTCTCGGAGCGGCGTCACGCGGTCGCGCTCGAGCCACGACATCACGAGTGGCCCAAGGAAGAGCACGGCTGTCAGCAAGAGCGGCAGCGCGGTGCCGAGCAGCACGTTGGGCGCTGCGAGCCCAAACCAGCGCCAGATCGAGGGGCTCTGCGCCCCAACGAGCGCCACGCACGCCGGCGCGCTGGGGCCCACGCGCGAGGCCGCGATGGAGATGCAGGGCGCGATGGCACACGCGATGCCAACGCGCCCAAAGCGCTGCTTGATGACGCGTGGGTCGTCACGATCTGGTGCCCTCCCACCGGCACGTCGGTAGCCGGCTCGGATGTATAGACACGCCACGTACGTGCCGCCCATCGCGAGGCTACCAAGCAGCGCCGCCGGTACCGACGCACATAAGCCCGAAAACCATGGCGCCATGGGCCGGGCTCCTCTCTCCCACCAAGAGTTCGCACAGAGGTCAGTGTGAATCGAGAGTTTTTCTTCGAAAAAAAGGACGAGGGCTCAACTGATCAATCGAACGAACGATCCTGATCAATGTTCATGAAAGACTTGACTTGAAGGTGTTTTGCGGACTTCGCTATCTTCAGAATATGCCTTGCCGAGAGTTGCGTCCCGTGGCCACGCTCGAGGTGCAGGTTCCAATAGAAAACACCCGTGATGTGCTCATAGAAGCTGATGAGAGCACCAGCGCATCGCGCCGAAGTTTGCGCTCGGCCCGTGAGGCGCGCCGCTTCTCACCGTACGGAGGCGTGGCTTCAGCCTTGCCGCCCGCGCAGCTTACTCTCGGTATCTCCGGGCTCATGGGCGGGCTGATTCTTGGCCAGCCAGTCTCGGCCCGCACGCGTGCCAAGCAGAAGCGTCAAGTTGTCTTCAAGCACGAGGCCGAGGCGGAAGAAGTGGAAGACTTGAAGGCCATTTTTGGGGTGCGGCCCATTGCACCGCGCCGCAAGTCTTTACGCGCTAAGGTCCTGCCAACACCGAGCGCTCCACTGCTGCCAGACCACTGCTACGAATACACCTTCGTGCTCAACCCGGCCACCAATACCACTGAAGTCTCGCGTGAGCTCATCAAGAGCGGCCCGCAGCAGATGCCCTACTTTGTCAGCAGAGTGCAGCATCGGCATGCCAGAGGCAGGTGGAAGGAGCAGGCTAGCTCTGGCGGCGGCGGCAGCAGCGGCGGAGGCGGCAGCCATGCCACGGTGGGGGGAAACGCGCTGCCCGCCGCGGCGCTTCACGCTCCGGCCACCTTGACCATCGGGGCCACGACCAGCATGACCGAGGGCCAGCAAGCCGTTCCCATGGCAATCACCATAGAATTCAAGACATCGACTGCCGTGGCACAGACCAGTGCGGACGGCATCGCTGGCTCTGCCGACGACGTCCGCCGCCTGAAGCCGTCGCTTTCGCTCGGCGCCGTGCTGCGTGGCAGCGGCCGTGCCAGCGGCCGCGCCAGCAGCAGCAGCAGCAGCAGGAGCAGCCATAGTCACAGCGGTGCCAGCACCTTGCGGAACAGCGGCAGTGGCAGTGACAGAGGCAGCAACACCCATCGCAGCAGCAGCAGCCATCGCAGCAGCAGCAGCCACCGCAGCAGCAGCAGCAAAGACAGCGGTGGCAGCAGCAGCAGCGGCAGCACTGGGGGGGGCACTGGCGGCAACATAGCCAGCGAGCCGCACGGAGGACGGACGAAACCCGCGTAGTACTTAGTTGCTTCATTAGCGTGATCTCAGGAGTGACGAAATCCGCGTTGTACTTAGTTCATTAGCGTGATATGGCTGATGCTCGATCCGCAGACGCAGTTTGCGCGGTCGCGGTCTAGGGTTACGCGGCGTTATCAGTTACAGCTCGCCCCGCGCGCGCGCCGGGGCGCCGGCGGCGCGGCGGG
>PJAB01000683.1:0-22124 GCA_002887195.1 Chrysochromulina parva | reverse complement strand
CTGGGCGTGCGCTGACTCACGCAAGGAGCCCATTGACATTCAAACGGCACGCCGTGAAGACAAGGGAACTCTTTTTTTTTGTTCGGTAATAATTCAACTTCCCCGCATTGTGTCTAAAGTCCCGGTACATGTAAGAGCTCCTCACCACCGAAACGAGAAACGACAAACGGGGGTGGGGAAGCCGGCGGTAGCACTCTAAACATTTCAGCGTGTTCACAGCCAAGGAGGAAGAAACTTTCCTAATAGGGACGTATGATATGATAGTCATGGACGGGAGTTGAGCATGTCAGTGGGACCAGAGAGATCGCTCATGGTAGAGAATGGAGCGGGCGCGACGATGGTCATTGGTATTATTGGCCCAGATTTGATATCGACACGTGAAGCTCTCCGCGCCTGGACGCGGGCGGTCGCACCGACGGTCCTGGCGCGCTTCGCCGTATCGCTTCGAGACCGCGCAAGAGAGGGATGGTGGAGCGGCGTTGCAAGGCCAGCAGAGCCTGACGTTGACTTTCTCGACTGCATGGGCCAGAGTTCTGGTGCGAGCGTGGTGATCCTTTCGCTGTTCGACGCCTGGCTGCGCCACGCTGTGGTGCGGTACCCAGATGCTCTGTTCATCGGCAGGGCCGACTCGGACACAGTGCCCAACCCTGGATGGTTGCTCTCGCTGGCCAGCGCTGCGCGTAGTTTTGGAGTCACGCACGTGTATGCAGGCACGATCCAATGGTACTGCTGGGACACGGTCAAGTTTCGGCCCTGGGGCTGGGCGCTCGGGCCATACGGGAGTCGCCGTTCCGCCTCACGAGAGAACCCGCAGCACTGCTTGCCCAAGGCATCGTCAGCGCGGTGCTCGGGACCGTTTCCGTTTGCGTCAGGCCCTCTATTGATAATGTCGTCGGCGCTTGCTCGATGGTACGGACAATCGGTCTTGATCTCCAGAACCGTCGCACAGGCCATCACTTCGCGTCTCAACCACACGGCTGACGACGGCACGATTGGCGCCACGCTCTCGGTGGACGAAGCGCGCGCACGCGGCGTGTTCCTGCGGCAAGCTGATCCCGGTGATCTCGACGTGCGGCTTTGGGACGACATCTTTCTGGGCCACGCGTTGTGCATGGGCGGTTCGCCCAACGTATCGCTGCTCGAATTCCCACCCGGTCTCGTGGCAGACGTACCATGCAATGGCCATGCAATGGGCTGCCGCAATGGCATCCGTCGCTTCAATTTCTCGGCAGATGGCGCGCCACTTGTGCTCCATCGTGTCAAGAAGAGCAGCTTCGTGGGCCTCGCACTAGAACACGTGCGCACGGCGTCTTACCAGCAGCAAACGCCGCGGAACTGCAAGCCCTTGGCACTGGCCATGGACGTGCAGCGTCGGGGTGTGCCACTGGCGTGCGGGATGGACTGGCAGCTGTGCAAGTCGCCCTTTGGCAACCCGGAGCACGCTAAGATGTCCCCATCGCACCTGAGGGCCCCATCGCGAGGCTCGGCCAGACGCGGGCGAGAGTCCGCGCGCGCAACACGGCACATCGAGAAGTGAATCGGATACACGGACGATGGGACGAACATCAACATCAAGTCGAAAACCCCGCACCGATCCTTCCGCGCTCGTGGAGCACGTGGTGGGTTCGGGAGATATTCGGGAGAGGACTGCAGGGAGGCTTCCCCGTTGCGTGACGCGTGGGTCGTCATGGCCAGCCCACCGTTGTACCCGTACCCGCAGACCACGTTCGTTACGGCCGGCCCGGACGGCGCTCTCCAGCTCGTGGCGGCCGCACGGACTGGTCGCGGACGCGCACAACGGCCGCGCCGGGGCGCCGCGCGCGCTTGCGGCGTTGGGGCATGGGCGTTGCGGCATGGGCGTTGGGGCGCGCCGGGGCCAGGGCCACCCTTTGTGGGGGGAGGCGCCGGTGACGAGCTTGACGTCGGTTGGCTATAAATTCCTCCGACTATGACTTTCGACTTCGCACGTCGTAAACGTAATGGTCTCACACAGCTCACAGGGCGCGCGCTCCATACCTATTTGAACGCCTCGCTGTGCCTCCGCAGAGTGGTGAGCCCCTCACAGACGCGTGTGGCCAGATTGGGGCAGCCCAGATTGGTTCAGTGCAGCAGCTGATGATTCGCAGTGATGTAGGCATGTAAAGTGTGCACGTTCTGTCGCTGGTGGAGGCGGTGGTGCTTGCACACTCATGGTCTCTCACATCGTTGGTGAGCGTCAACGGGACCGTGCAGTGCGAGGACAGCGGGCGGCAGTGGCGTCGTCGTCGTCGGCAGCGGCGGCTTCGGCGGCGGCAGCGGCGACGCGGTCGGAGATAGCCTCATTGCCGCCCATACTCTCTCGGTGCCAAGATCAAACTGGGCGTAGCTGGGATTTGCCGTGTCCGAAGTTCCTCCAGCCTCCGTGCACGCTTAGAGCCAACACCACGCACATGGCGAGCGCGATACTTACTTCTCGCCACGAGTCGACGGCTTTTCGATAGACTTCCAGCGCTCGCTCTGCGGTGAGGCCCACCATTCACGCCACGCTGCGTGATGCTCTGCTGTGTTCGCCAGGAAACCCTGCCATTTGGGTTTCGGCGGTATGCTTCTCGCACCCAGCCAGCGATAGATCTTGGTGGTCTTGTAGAGATTCTCACCGAGCTTGGCCATCACTTTGAACTTGGTCTCGGGGCGTTTGCCGTGGCTTCCTGCCATTCCGCTCCAAACGATTTCCGCTCTGCGACGTGTTCTCCAGAGGTTCAAGTTCAAGTACACGAAGTTCGACTAGAATTCGAATGCGGCCTGTAAAAGGGCGCCGTACAAAAGGTTCACAGAAGGAGAGGTGTGCGGTTAAGTTCCAAACATAGGAACCCGGCCGAAAAGGCGAGCTCTCCGCAACGCAGAAAATTTTGGGGCATCTCGTCCGTCCGCGTCTGTGGAGAAATGCAGGCCGTCATGAATCACTCCCCGTGGGAGCCGTCATCATACCACAAACCTGCCGGCAAGATGGGCGTTGCGGACTACACGCGCGGCAACCGCTACAACCCCACCTCTTCCTCCGTCGAGGGCGGCATCTTTGCTCCAGTGGAGACCCCGTACAACCCCCACGCGGCTGAGGCTGCGCAACGCATCAAAGCGCATCCGACTGGGGGCGGTTACGGTAAGGCTGACTTCCTCGATAGGCTCGCCGCGGCAGAGGCACGCGATGGCGAGGCCCTGCAGAGCTGGACGCCTGCTGGGCAGCGACCCTCGATGAAGCCGACCAAGGAGGAGGCGATGCAGGCACTCACCAAGCGGCAGACGACTCTGCGCGCAGCGGAGGAGCGCGTGCGTGAGAATCAGCAAGAAGCCATGCAAGAGCGGGTGCTCAAAGGCGTCAAGAAACAGTACGCCAATACTCCTCAGGAGAGTGCAATCGAACAGCATGAGGCGAATCTCGAAAGACTCGAGCAACAGCGCCGCCGGCAGTTGCAGCTGAAGGACAGGGACGAACGCATGCAGATGCAGATCAACCAGCACCAGATGCTTAAGCAGCAGGAAGAAGCCGAACGGTTGCAGCGCCAGCGCATCCTCCAGGCGCGTCAGCGCGAAGCGCAGCTCGAGCAGCAGCAGCAGCTTCAACGCCAGCAATACCTCGCTGAGCGCGAGCAGGCCTCGCAGCAATACTACAACAGCGAGATGTGGCAGTCACGGCACGGTGGCGCACCTGGGAATACCCAGGCAGCGCGCAGCGCGTCGCCGCGGCCGCAGGGTCGCTCGGCATCGCCGATGCCGCAATTCGGCTACTCAGCGGTGCCTCGCCGCGCCTCACCACGCGATTCGTCGCCCCGACGCAGCGCGAATCACCATTCGTCGACGCTGGTATTGGCGCCACCGGGCGGCCGATCTACCATCTCCCTTGGGTGACAATTTGCGCGCAAATGGCTTCGATCCGTGCGGCCATTAGAGGCATGCAGGACTGCGGGGATGTCCGGATGGAATGCGGGGCTTGGGATGCTGTTGCCACAGACCCTCCTCGGTCCCTCTGCGAATCATGACTCGTGTGAGGGTATCACGTACGGTGTGGAAGCGCGCGTCTCCGCGGTTTTGACGCCTGCGCGTCGGTTGCGGAAACGCTTGCGGCTCGCGGCCCGTGCGGTCGTGGGGTTTTGTTAGGGTTTTGTGTCGGCGGGTACGAGGCAGCGGGCGCGTCGCGTGCCTACGACCGCGTCCGCGCGCCGTGCGATGCGTGAAGCCGTAACCGTCTTGCTTGACCAATTGCTCTCTTTTTCGCCCGGAGATCACTGAGTGTGGAAAGTAGGTCAATCCCCGCCGAGTGGACCGCGTGACCCGGCACCGGACTACGTTCGTTACACGCTGCGGCCCCCCCCGGTCCTCCAAATACGTCCTATATTATTGTGGCGTGGCCGTACCTTGCGCGACGAAGTCCGCGGAGACCCCCGTCCCGAACGGAAACTCGAATGCGCCGGCGCGTGCGTCGGCCGAACGACACGCAAACCGCGGGAACGTGCCCGCGCATCCTACCGTACTGTTATCCTTGCGCGGCGACGCGACCGCATTAGATCACGGAATGGGCGAATCGCGAACGGACCGGTTTTCCGTTCGCGTGGGGAGCGTGGGGAATCGGATGTCACGGATCGGTAAGAAGGGCGGAGCACCCTGCCGCGCGTCTCGCGTCACCTATCGAGCAGCGGGGCGCGGCACGAGCTCAAAACGACGGATCCGCTCCCGATCACGATCAGTGGGATAACTCGACAAACCATCACCAAGCTCGGCGCCCGCCGCACGATCTAATCTGCAAGGAAGCCGAGCGGCTTGTGTTCTGGTACAGGCGAGCCGTCTTTGGATACTCCCAGTGGCGCCACGACAAGCTCCATAGGCTCGGTGACACCCTCGTTCGGCTCTCTGAGGCTCTCGGAATCGAAATCAGCGGGCACAGCGTGCGCAAGAAGAACGCCGCGGATGGTGGCTGTCGCCGTGTAGATCTGCGGCATCTCGCTCTGTATGCGCATCACACTCCCTGGCGGCATCTTTATGACATCCAGCTTCTTGCCATTGTGCGAGCCCACGCCTTGACCAACATGCTGAAATCGTTGACCATGCGCGTCGATGACCTCAAACCTGTAGCCCACAACGAACACAGACAAGTGGAGCGCGTTGTTGATTTGCAAATCAACGACGTACTTGTAGCGGCCCACGTCCTCGTCGTGTGACACTAGCGCGACCACTGCACCCACAAACACCCGCTCGGTTCGATGCACAGAGGTGCCAGGCAAGCTGCCTTCGGTGACAGGCAGCGCGCAAGGCACGTCCTCCGCGCGCCCTTGGGGCGAGAGCGCGAGTCGGGCGACACTGGCAGCGAAAGTACTCGGCTCCTCGCGCTCGTCGTGCCCATTGCCTAGAGCCTCAAAGGTGAACCAGCCGTGCATGCTGCCCCGACCTGTGCGAAGGCGCGTCTTGGAGCTGTACGACCAGGTCTTGCCCGGCTCGATCATCGGCATCGCGCCCTTCGCGCCCGGCCCTTTGACTTCTTCCGTGCGACCGGAATCGTCCACGAATACTATGTGCCGAGTGAGCAGCTGCACAGTTTGCGTGCCAGCATTGGTGAAGTCGACCGTGTATCCAAAGTGGTGCAGGCTCTCAGGCGTGGCCATGCCGCGGTACGTTGCGCGCACATGTACCGTGATCCTATGCGTGCCGGCTGAAGTCGTGTGTACTGATTCGGGGGGGATTCGCTCGCCGCATCGGAAGGGGATAGCAAGCTGCCGCGTCAACTCATCGGGCTGTGGTAGCGGCGGTAGCGGCGGCGGCAACGGCGGAGCTGCCAACGGAAGTGGTGCTGCTCGTCGGCGTGAGCCTGTCATGGCCTGGTTTGGGAGCTTGTCGCCCAGCCCCTCTGCATCATATGGCCGCTGCTGCTCAACATCAAAAGTGCGCCATGGAACATTGCGCCATGGAACAGTGTGCCTACCGCCGTGTTGAACTATCAATGCTCGTCTTTGCACGAGTATGATGCCAACGGATAGTTGTGTAAGAAGCGCCGTTGCAACCGCGAGCACACCTGCGCGCACTGCTGCGCGGAGATTCGCCATTTCGATATCGAGGAAGGTTCTGACCCCGAATACAGGAAAGTCGAGAAAGAAAGTAGACCGCCCACAAGGGCCGTAAGGACGCGCGTTTCCGGAACGTGTGAATAGGCTGTTAATATCGCCAGTTCGAGTGATTTTCTAGAATGGATCAACCCGCGTCCTCGAACATCTCGCGGTCGATGGCAGAGCGAAAGCTTAGCATTTCAAGCTAGCGCAACGTCGTCACATTGAGGCGCATGTCACCGATTTTGTCGTGGGCATCGGCGGCGGCCGCGGCGTTGCCCATGCGCTTCAGCTTCAACCTCGCACGCTCGATGATCTCGCGCTTCCCCAGCCGGCGGTCGCCCACCCTCTGCACGCCGAAGGCAGTGGCGAACTCGCAGTGCATGTGCACGGATCTCAAGCTCAGGCACGGGTTGGAGGCGGTCCAGCCGAGCGCGCGCTGCACCAGGTAGAGGAAGAGGTTCTCCCCGCCCCACGCATTCTGCGGGTAGTCGAACAGTTCGATCTCCTCCGTGGAAAGGGCCCTGTCAAGGCGCATCACGTATGCATCAAAGGAGCCGAAATTGATCGGCGTGCAGAGCGAGCGACGCCACACGGAGAAGCGGCTGGTCGTCATGTCGCACACGTGGCGTTCGCGCTGCTGGCTGCGCGCCGTGAGAAAGGCAGGCCGCGTCGCAGCCGACACGTTGAATAGGCCCTCGGCGGCACCAGCAGCGAGGCCGTGCTGCACGTCGTATTGCTCGCGCGTGTGGTAGCGCGAGAGAAAGTATGCCGCACGTGGGCCTAGCGTCTGCGGCACCGACTGCCAATTGGCTCCCTCCAGAAAGACGTCCTGATTAAGAAAGGCCACCGTCCGGCCTCGCAGCGGCCCGCTCAGCTGCCGCACGTAGTCACTGAAGCGCGGCCTGGTGCCTGTCTCCACGAGCCGCAGCTTGCAGCCGATCCGCTCAAACCAGGGCAGGTGACCAAGGAAGCGGCGCACGGGCTCGGCCTCGCCCACGAGCACGTGCACCTCGGCAACCGCCGGGTTCACTACGTTGCGTCGAAGCACCTCTACTAGCTCAAGCTGCCGCGCACGCACCTCATCCTCCTGCGCGCAGCCATCGCCGCGCTCCCGCTTCGAGAGCTGGTCACATCGGCGCAGTGTCGAGCCCCAAGTCGCGCCGTACATCCACTGCATGTTGGTGAGCACATTTAAGCCCGCCGCGGGATCGAGATGCGCGCAGCGTTGCTTTCGGGCCGCCATCTCCGTCTTCCGCTGTTTTTCTTCTTGCAGCCTGACGACTGTGCCCTCAGAACCCACGGTGTAACTAGAGTTGATTCGATAGTAACTCTTGGGAGAATACTGTGTGAACGGAGCGCGCAGCGCACGCCGCGCGGTGACCCACCTTCGGCGCGCGCGCGCGCAGGGTCACGCGCGAAAAGCCATATTTCTTACGCGCCGTGTTGGTTTCCCGCCGTGTCAATGCGCGCCGTTTTGGTATGTGTGCACCGGCTCTCTTTCGTCCGGTCCGGTCCAGGCGATTATGACCGACTTCGCCATCCCGGGCAACCCTGCCGAGCTGCTTTCGGAGCAGGCTGGGCACTGGCAAGTGCATGAGGAGGCGTCGACGACGCCCTGGTTACTCGAGCAGCACGCACAGCGGATCGCCAATGATGCTGTCGCTGCGCTCTGTGACGATGGCGCCTTTTCTATCGCCTTCTCAGCAATCAACAACTTCGCCAGCCTCGACTCCGAGGCGCAGGCGGCCACGGTGACGCTGGTCGTGGGCATTCCTATGCGAGAGGGAGCGCGCCGCGCGGCATGCGACCTGAGCGCGGGGATGGTGGGGACCGTGCTGAGGGCTTGCAAGCACGTGGTACAGATTGGTGCAGCAGACGAGGCAGTGGCGCGCTGCCGTGCCGCGCTCAAGGCGGCAGTCTATTTACTGTCATGGCTTGTGCAGGTGGCCGAGAAGGCACACGCCGACAAGGCCGCCGGCGCGGTGGCCAACCCAACTGGAAAGGGCAAGAAACGTGCGGGCAAAGCAGAAGCCGAGATTGCATTCGACTGGGAGGCCCACCGCGAGGAGGCGGCCCTGCGCCTACAGGAGGTCCTCGACGTGAGTAATCGTAGCCGCAGCCCACCCCCCGTCGCGCCGCGCTCCTCTCGTCCAGCTGTACACCCTGGGCCCTGAGAGCTGCAGCTCACAACCCCCGTCTGTCCCTACCGTCGTCCCTCCCTACGCGCAGGCACACGGAAAGACACCCGGTCTGGAGCAGCTGTGGAACCACCGGCCACCCGAAGAGAAGTTCATTCAGCGCTTTCACACGGCCGCATTCGCAATCCTCGAGCAGCCGGGCGCCCATAAGGTGGGTGCTACCTCTCTGCGAGACGCCTTGTGGCGCCTGATCGCTCTGCCAGCGCTGCGGTACAAGCAGACGGACACCGTCGTCAGCCGGCTGGTGGAGTTCGTCTCCGAGAGCACGCAGGAGGCGATGATCAAGCACGTCGCCGAGTTCATGAAGCATCTCCTTGACGAGTTCGGCGACGAGGGTGCAAATCGGCTGGTGACGAGCGTGCTCGAGGAGCTCGCGGCGCTGCCAGACTCCCAGCTCGCTGATGACAAGGCCAGCTCCAAGAATGCTCAGAACGTGGCGAGCTTCCTGACGGCCCTCGCAGGCCACGCGCCGCTGCTGCTCTCGCGAAACATAGAGCTCCTCCAACCTCTCCTCGACGCGCACGCATATCAGTTGCGCGCCGGTTGCGTGCGTGCGCACGGCCAGTTGCTCGTGCAGCTCGCGAGGCTGAGGATGTGCAGCGCCTCGCACGCCGAGGCAGAAGAGATGCGTACGCAAACGCCGCCGGCCGAGCTGCTGCAGGTGCTGCTCGATCGCACGACCGACACGATCGCCTCCGTGCGCGGGGCTGCACTCGACTCCCTGTGCTCGCTCTGCGACTTCAAGGTGGCGCAGAGCACGGCGCTCGCGGTCCTCTGCGCCACGTCGGTGCTCCCGCTCGAGAAGTACCTCGAGGTGGCCGAAAAGGCACTCGAGCGGCTGCTTGATAAGGGCTCGGCGGACGTGCGCAAGAAGGCACTGCAGTTGTTTGGCAAGTTGCTGGACTCCAACCCGTACTTGTGCCGAAGCTTCAACGTCACGCAGCTCCAGGCGCAACGCGACGAGCTTCGCGAGCAAGTGGCGATCGCTGCCAGCGCGCGCGACAAGTCCGATGCTGCCGAGGCCGACAAGGCCGTCACAGCCGAAACGGCTGGCGAGTTGGCTAGCGTGGCAGCAGCCGAGGATGCAGCTGGCGAGGCAGCGGCTGGCCACGAGGCCGTGGACGAGAACGAGGATGCCGCGACGGACATCAAGCAGCCTCCTTCGGCGCATCAACCGGCGCAGACGCGCGAGGAGCGCACTCTCGAGGTGATCGAGCATGCGCTGCGCTTCGAGGAGCTCATGCGCCAGCGGCTGCTCTCGAACGTGCTCCCGCTCCTCCACTCGGGCACTGCCTCCGACGTGGAGTGGGCGATTGAGGCCGTCGTCTTCGCGCAAGGTTACGCGCTCCAGGGCGCGCGGGCGGCGAGCGTGCTGCCGCTCGTCTTCAGCAAGAAGGAGGCCGTCAAGAAAGCGGCGTTGCGAGCTGCGCAGGACGTCTTCCTCGACTGCACTAGTGCCCGTGGCCGTTGCGGCACGGCCGAGCAAGTGCAGACCGCGTGCCGCAAGCTGCTCGACCTCGCGCGCGAGGCGAGCTTTGGCGAGCTCACCTCGCTCGAGGAGGTCATGTCCGAGTGGCATGAGGAGGGCCTGCTGCCACCCACGCTCATCGCGACTCTTTGGGAGGTCGTGCGGGGCCCTCGCGCGCAGGCGGCCGACCGCAGCCCGGCCCTCGCACTGCTCAACATGGCCGGCGCCAAGGACGCTCAACTCCTGCGTTGCGAGCGTGCTTTGCTCATTGAGCAGACGAAGGCGCAGGCCCAAGCGCTTGAGAACGGCCTTGCCAAGCTGGACCTCACCTTTACTCGCCACCTGTGCATCGCGCTGCGGCGGAGCGCTTCGGCCGGTAGCCTCGAGCCCAAGCAAGCGAAGGCGATCACCGGCGCCATGGAGAGGTTGCTCACCAACGCGCCGCCGCCTGCGCAAGCGGGCGCGTGGTACGCCGTCGCCGACCACGCGATCGCCAACCTCTTCGCATATGGCCTGAAACCGGAGAAGATGTGCACGGACGTGCTGCATAAGATGGGCGAGCGTGTGAGTGCTGGCGCGCCGACAGGGTGCCCTGGTGCCCTCTCGCGCCTGCTCTTTGGGCTGGGCCACGTGGCCATCAAGATGCTAGTCCACCTCGAGGACTGCGAGAAGAAGCTCCGCCAGGGCGAGCAGGCCACGGCGGCCGGCGCCGAGACAAAGAAGGGCGAGGCTGGTAAGGAGAAGCACGATCCGGATGACGCCGCCGAGGACAAGAAAAAGGCCTCAGAGGCTGCGGCGGACGAGGAGCGGCAGCTGTTCGAGACGTTCGGTGAGCAGCTTCTTGATCCGACGGCGCTGATTGGCGCGTGGGCTCCGCTCGTCGTCGCAGTCTGCCGCAACGAGGGCGGCCACTTTGGGGTCGAGCTGCGTGGCAACGCGGTGCTCGCGCTGTGCAAGTTCATGTGCCTCTCGCCGAGCTTCTGCGAGGCTCAGCTGCCGCTGCTCTTCGAGACGATGCAGAATGAGTCCGAGGGCGCCATCCGCGCCAACATAGCCGTCGCGCTTGGCGACCTCGCGGGTCAGCATCGCACGACCAACATCGTCGAGCCATGGATGCCGCATTTCTACGAGCAGCTCTCGCATCGCACGCAGCCCGACACGCGCGTGCGCAAGACGGTGCTGACGGTGCTAACCCACCTAATCCTCGGCGGCACGATCCGGCCTAAAGGCGCCGTCGAGCTCGCACTGCGGCTCGTCGACGAGGACGCGCACCTCGCATCGCTTGCGCGACTCTTCTTTGGCGAGTACAAGACCATGGACACGACCAACGTGTACAAGATGCTGCCCGACGTCGTCTCCGCGCTGTCGACCGATGCGAACCTCAGCCCCGAGGCCTTCCGCGAGGTGATCGGCTTCCTTTTCACCTTCATCCCCAAAGAGGGCAAGTATATCGAGCAGATGGCCGACACGCTGTGCCACCGCTTCAACGGCGACGACGCGCCGCGCTTCCACCGCTGCATCGCCTTCTGCGTGTGCGAGTTACCGCACACGGCCAAGTCGATTTCCAAGGTACTTGAGCTCAAGAACACGTGGCGCAACAAGCTGGGCGACGACGAGGCGCTCGACTGCTTCAAAGGTCTGGTGGCGCGCATGCGCAAGTCGCTCACTGCGCAAGCTAAGGAGCAGCCCGAGCTCAAGCCTGCCGTCGACAAGCTCGAGCAATCGCTCAAATCTGGGCGCAAGGGCGGTGACGACGAGGCGGGCGACTCCGATGCTGAGAACGAGCCACCCACACGGCATGGGTCCTCGCGGTCGGAGGTGACTCGTGAGGCACTTAGTGACGCCCCGGCACAGCCAGGACAGCCGGCCGTGGCTGCGACTGGTGGGCGTAAGGGTGGCAGCCGCAAGGTGGCGGCGGCGGCACCCGCGGCGGCACCCGCAGCGGCACCCGTGCCAACTGCGGCGCGCTCGAGGCGGACGCGCGCCTGAGACTACGACAAGAGGACCATCCGGAGAGCGTCGGGCAAGGGCGCGGGGATTCGGAACACGGATGCAGCGGTTGGGTGATCTGTCGACCCCGGAGAGCATGAGGGTTGGTAGCATGCCTTGGGCGCTTGCCGTTGGCATTGGCGCATGAGAATGGCGCCGTCAGGCGTGAGAGAACCGCGAGGGATGAGTGCAGCGGCGAGAGGCGAGACCGGGACCGGACCATGGTGGCTCGGTCGCCCGCGAGACACAACGCGGCACAGCGACCATGTGGCATGCGTACGCCGCAGAAGCAACGCGCTGCGCTGCCCTTGCGGTTGCGCGATGGCTCATGCCTTTCTGCTTTCGACTTAGAGTGGGCTGTGGAGGCCTCTCTGACAGTATATGTGCGTCTACCCCACCGCGTACGGGTTGAGTGGTGGAGCCACAGCACAGATCGGTTCACGCGTGGTCGGTGGTGCGCACGGTTTCTTGAGTTTCGCGCCGTATCGAGCGCCACGCGGACAATAAATGCGGCTACCGCAAGTGTTGGTTGTCGATTGATGACTCCGTTATCCGATCTCCATCCACGACTCCACGGTGATGTGCGGCGATTGGTATCGGCGATTCATAGCTGCGTCCCGTCCGGCGCGCATTCACGATCAGCCACCCGTGCTCGTTTGCACATGGAGTTCACTGTGTGGAGGGGTCAGGACGGGTTGGGTTCGTAGGGTTCGGGTTCGGGATAGGGTTAGTATCGCTTAGATGGTCAATGCTTGCGTGTCCGCTGAAGCGTTGTGTTGATCACGTAGCCATCGG
Source organism: Chrysochromulina parva (assembly GCA_002887195.1). Classification (NCBI taxonomy): domain Eukaryota; phylum Haptophyta; order Prymnesiales; family Chrysochromulinaceae; genus Chrysochromulina; species Chrysochromulina parva. The sequence goes on along the minus strand of PJAB01000683.1, from coordinate 9,600 downwards.
GCCACGGTCGCACTTTTTGCCGCGAGGACCCACACGAGGACCTCAGCGCAGAAGCTCGAAGGCGCCGGAACCCGCCAGGATGGTGAAAAACAAGGGCAAGGGTGGTAAGAACCGTCGTCGTGGTAAGGCGGACGGCGACATGAAGCGGGAGCTCACGTTCAAGGAGGACGGACAAGGTGCGCGGTAGCCGAGTGGCCCAAAATCTGCCGTGCTCTCCTTTCCTTACCTAGTGGCTGACCTTGGGTTCGTTTCCATGGTGAACAGAATATGCCCAGGTGACGCGCATGCTCGGCAACGGTCGGGTGGAAGCTTTCTGTTTCGACGGGGTCAACCGACTTTGCCATATCCGCGGCAAGCTACGCAAGCGGGTGTGGATAGGCGTGGGCGATATTGTCTTGCTGGGCTTGCGTGACTTTCAGGATCAGAAGGTACACGCTGAGAGCCTCGCTGGACCCTCGTATCCGTGGCTTACCTTTGCCAAACGTGTCTGCAGGCCGACATCATCCTCAAGTACGATGGCGATGAAGCCCGCAGCCTCAAAACCTATGGCGAGCTGCCCGACACGGTGCAAATCAATGCAGGCACTGAGATGCTCGAGGGCGAAGAGTTTGGCGACGACAGTGCGTGCCGCGCCACTTGCTGCGCGCGTGCACTCGCCACGTGCCCTCGAGCCTTCAAATGCTGACGGGTGTCGCGCTCTCTCGCAGACTTTGACTTCGACGAGGATGCACAGGGAGCTGACATGGACGATCTGGTGAGTGGTCCTCCGGAACACATAAGAGCGGGAGCGACCATGCACTCACGCTCGCACACTTATACACGTCGACCCTCCGTGGCCTCCTCGTGTACAGGACGACATTTGATATGAGCGTTGAGGCAATACGCAACGAACACGACGCGGACAGCGGCGTGCACAATCATCTCGGCGTCTGCTTTCGACGTGATAACTGCCGGCAATTCTTAATTACACAGCATGGAGACAGGAGAGCGCGCGTCCATGTTCCGAACAGTTTTCCACATTCGATTCAACACCGCAGACCCATACCCAGGCACTGCATTCATCGAAATCGGTGATACATGTTGAAACCGCAAACGAAACCCGCGCGGCATAGAACGTTCACTTTTGGTTTTTGATGTTCAGCTTCTCGCCCCCTCGCCCAACACACGGGGACTCATGCGACCCCTCAAGAAAACCAGCCGCAGGGCCGAGGACGAACGTAAGACGGCCCACTTCCTCGTTCCCCCCCGCGGTCGTCCGCGGATGTTTACAAGAAAACCTGTAAGTCTTGTCAACCAAGCATCTTCAACGAAATGCTCCTCTCAAACCCTAGGACCTCCAAACGCCGGAAAACCTGGTGCGGGTGCCCTGGTGAATGCAGCTGGCGCAGCAAGTGCCCCAAAACCGCCGCCCGGCGACGCAGCCAACGCACCGAAGCCAGTGAAGGTCGAGTTGGCCGCCGCCGCGAATGCCGGCGCGGCGGCTGGTGCAAAAGCTGGAGCCCCGCCCGAGGCCGGCGCGCCGACCGTGGGCGCAAAAGCTCCCATTTTTCGTTGGCCCCCAAATGCAGGTGTGCCGCCACCCATACCTGAAGCCTGCCCAAACGCGGGCGTGCTGCCCATCCCCGAAGGCTGCCCGAACGCGGGCGTGCTGACACCCATCCCCGAAGGCTGTCCAAACGCGGGGGTGCTGACTCCCATCCCCGAAGGCTGCCCAAACGCGGGCGTGCTGACTCCCATCCCTGAAGGCTGCCCAAACGCGGGCGTGCTGACTCCCATCCCCGAAGTCCGCCCAAACGCGGTTGTGCTGACTCCCGGCGATGTCTGCCCATTCGCAGTTGTGCCAAAGGTTGTCGACGTTTTGAGGCCGTACATGGATTCGCCAGCATTCTGCGAGCCCCACGCTGGTCGTGCGCCATTAGTGGGCGTTGCCAGACCTCCTGAGGCTGAGGGCGCGCTGCCGTAACAAAAGGCTGTCTGGGCGGAAGGAACGGCACTGAAAACGCCCGAGTTATGGGATAAGGTTCCCGGTGCACCGAGGGTCGCGCCTCCGAATGCCGGCGCGCCTCCGAATGCCGGCGCGCCGCCGGCAGGAACGGTACCGAAGACGCCGGAGTTCTGGGATAAGGCGCTCGCTCCAAGTTTCGACGCAAAGAGCGAGCCGGACGCTTTCCCAGCCGGTGTGGCATCAAAACCTAGTCCTCCAAAACCGGATCCAAGCCCATCAGCACCTGAAGAGGCCGCGGAAGGGAAGCCGCCTGCACAGGGTCGCGCCCCAAGTGACGCACGAGCGGAGATGGGTCCGCCAGCTGCACAGGCAGCTGGCGTGCTCGACGACGCCGGGGCTTCAGTCAGAGCTCGGATGACTTCGTCAAATTTTGGGTCAGGGGCCTTTTCTTTCGCATCTTGCGCTGCTTTCAGTGCGTCATTGCCTTTCTTCGTCACAGCTGTCCTGTCGGCGCCGGCTTTGAGGAGCGCACGGACAATCTCTCCATGTCCCATGGATGCAGCCCTGATGAGCGCCGTTATGCCCTTGTCATCAGCCATGTTGACAAGGTTCGGGCTCGAAGTGAGTATAGCTTTCACATCAGCCAGCTTATTCATATCCTTCACTGCCGCAAGGAGCTGTTCCAATGTGGCGGTTGGTGCCGGTGAAGATGTTGGTGCACGAGTTGCAATTAAGCTGGTTAGCTTTGCGTCAGCTGTGGTAAACAGAGGTGTTGTTTGCTGGGAAGCAGCAGGAGGAGACGCCGCAGCCGGCGCACCAGGGCCAGCGCCAAAGCAAACTGTCGGTTGGGCGAGCTTCAGACGGTCGCTCTCGATCGACGAATGTGATTTGCGTGCTGGCGATAACGACGGCGACGCCGCTGGCTGCTGCCATACCACCGTTCTTGCTGCTGCGACAGACTGACGTGACTGCTGTGGTGGTGGTGCAGCAGAGGAAGAGGCAGTGATGACCTCGCCAGCACTTGCACAAGTCGGCACTGGCGGTGGCGGAGCATTCGAGGTAGAGGAAGCTTTTGTATATTGTGTCGGTTGCCCTAACGTTGCTGCACCTTTCGCTGGCGTGGCCTCCTGAGTTTTAACGCCCACAAATGCGTCGTGGCGACGTGCGTCGCTAGAGCTCGATTCCCGATCAGCTGCAATACACGCGGCTTTGTAGGAGGCGTCGAGCGGTGCCTTGAGCTGCAGCAGGGTACGATTGAGCTTTACTTCAAATGGGATGATCCCCAGCTCTGGGGGCACCTTGATGTCGGCGCTGGGTTCCATGTCACGATCCCGCAGCATGCGGCGCAGCGTGTCGAGGCGTTCACGCTTGCTTGCAGATGGAGATGCAGATGGTGCCGGCGCATGCCGATCCTCCGAGGGCGTGGACGGCGCCAGGCTCTTTTTCGAATCCTTTGGAGCCGCGGTTGCTTGCTGCAGCACGGCTACCGAGCGCCTCTGCAGCTCCCGGACGGCGATTTGTTGCGTGCGCAGAAGATCAGCATGCTTGCGCAGCGTGGCTTGTACCACTTCTTGAGGCTCCCGGCTGGTCGCAGCCGCAATGCGCAGTTGAAGCCGGTGCAATCCGTGCTCGAGCTGCTGGACGGTAGCCTCGAGCTTCTGCATCTCCTCGGGCAGCAGCGGGACCAAGCACAATCGATACATGGCTTCGGAATCGGGCTCTGGCTCTCGCAGCAGCGAGACAGACGGCTTGAGCACAGACTCCTGGAGCCTTTCGAGTCGCTCCATGCCTTGATGGAGTCCATCGGTTCGTAGTCGCAATGACTTGACCTCTGCAGACAGTTTCGCAGCATCTTGCTCGCTCGTTGTTAGGTTTGAGCCCCGATGCTCGGTGGCGCGATATCGGTCGATCATCTCTTTGCACAAAGCAGCGTCCTTTTCAAGCTGCTCGATGATCTGAACGACCGGATTCACTGCCTGCAGCGCCTCGTCGACCGGATCTGCCGCGTCCTGCTCCGCCATGTGCGAGTTTGAATCAGCACGAGCACCCTTCACTTTTTCATAAAGGTCTTTTGCAAGGGGTGTCTTTGGCATGGGTGTCTCTGGCATAGGCGTCGGCGCTGGCGGCGGCGTCGGCGTCGGCGCTGGCGGCGGCGCTGGCGGTGTCGCTGGAGGCGGCGCTGGCGGCGTCGGCGCTGGCTCTGGCGCTGGCTCTGGCGCTGGCGTCGGCGCTGGCGTCGGCGCTGGCGGCGGCGCTGGCTCTGGCGCTGGCTCTGGCGCTGGCGGCGGCGCTGGCTCTGGCGGCGCTGGAAGAGGCCAAGCTTCCGCTTTGCGCATGAACGGGTACGAGGTGGCGCCATCAGGCGGCCTCGCGAGCTTGTTGAGGACGGTCCACGCGATCAAGCTCCCATGCGAGGTGAGCGCCCACACGACCGGCGCAGGCGGGAACTTTTCCTCGCCGGCGATGAGCCCGACTTGCTCGGTGCCGGTCAAGTCTAGAGCGAGGCCCATTACGTACTGGTCCTCGAGGCCGACGCCATTAGCTTCGTCCTCAAAGGTGGGCACCGACACGGGGGTGTCCTCGTCACGCAAGGTCCACCGCTGCCAGTTGAAGTCCTTCGGGTTGCGCATCCCAACGCAGCACACATCCGTGGAGTCGGAGCTGAACGCAACTGCGAGGCGCCAAAAGGGCAGCGTGATCGCATGGAAGCGTCGGCGAGGCGGCTGGCCGCTGCTCGGATCCTCGCGTGCCGGCATGCATGGGATGCACGCGACGCCCTCACAGACTTGCAGCCTGCCGTCAGCAAGGTCGAGCGCCGCCACTTTCGGAGCATCTGGCTCGTCCATGGGCTCATAGGCGAGAAGCACCACGGGGCGTTCGACAAGAGGGTCTCCTGCTTTGACGGCAAGGGGCCGAACGAGACCCAGCTTCGCTGGCCCACCGATCGAGGCGTGCGGCGCGTCGGCCAGCGTCACACGCCTGGCGCCGTCCTCGGGGGCGAAGCGCACCACCTGACCTACATTCGTGAAGCAGATGAGGCTCTGCCCGTCTGACGCCCACGCAGCCGAGCAGAGCGTCGGATCGCGCGCGACACAGCAGCAGGTGGCGGCGGCAGAGCCCGGCAGCGCGAAGGTCATCACGTGCAGTTCGCCTTGGTCGTCGAGCGCGAGAGCGCGCAGCGCTCCTGGTGCAGGGCTCCATTCCCACATGAGGAGCTCACCGGCGCCCGGAAGAGGCTGCGTGACGACGGGCGCCAGGCCATGGCCGCCGCCGAGTATGGCAGCCACCTCGAAGACGGCTACCGTGCGGTTCGAGCACAGCGCGAGCCAGGAATCGTCGGCATTGAGGGCGAGCGCGCATGGTGGCGAGTCGAGCTGAGCAGCGGCTGAGTCCTTGAAGATCTCCGAGGATCTCTTTATGGCCATCTCTTTAGCCACATCAGAGATCTTATCGCGAGGAACCCCCTTTTCGCGTGCCTCGCGTTCGTACTTTTCGGCGGCCTCGCGTTCGCACGTCTCGCGAAGGGCTGCGAGCGAAACGAAGCGGAAACCGCTCGGCGTTCCAGCAAAGAGCGCGCCGAATCGATTCGAGACAGCGAGAAGCGAGGCGTCGGCGCGCAGGCCAAGGTTGCCAGTTGCAGTGCCGTCCGGAAGCGCGGCCAGTGAAATCCGACAGTCTCGCGCGCACACAATGGAGTCGCGCTGGTCGGTGCCGACGTCGATGACGCGCTTGCCCTTGAATTGGATGAATGTACACTCCAGTGACTCGTTCTCCGCCATCAGTGCGCGGCTTCGGAGAGCGCGGCTTCTGCAATCGCTTCTGACCTGCGGCCCCGTGACCTGTGAAAACAGACTGGAACTTTAGGAAGTAGCAGCCCACTACCCAGGACCCCGCTGCGTGTAGTGGGCCACAGACCTCCGGACTCCCATTAGCGGCCCCCCCTCCCGCGTTGCGATTTAGGCGAAAGATGGCGCCTCCCGTGCTTGGGACGTTGGGACTTGGGAGGTACATGAACTTGGGGGAGACCGGAGAAAAGCATTTCAGCTTGGCCACGCACGTACAATTTTGGAGATTTTTTGACGAGGCCTTCATACACCGAACCGCGGACACGTCTCCATCATCACTCCGAACCCGAAGCCTTCTCCGAAAACATGGCACAACCACAAGCCCTGCCAGCCATCGTCAAATCCGTGCTCTCCGGCGACTCTCTCCTCCTCATGGGGAGAGATGCGTCGCGCGGCCCGCCGCCCGAAAAGCTCATCTCGCTGAGCGGCATTGCAGCACCGCGGATGGGCAGCAAGACGGCCGCCGATCAGCCGTACGCGTGGGCAAGCCGCGAATTTTTGCGCCGCCAGGTGCTCGGAAAGTGCGTCACCTTCATCTCCGAGCCGCCCGCCGGAGCGCCTCCCGCCGGCAACCGCGGCTTCGGCTCTGTGTGCCTCGAGGACGGCACGTCGCTCGCAGTGCTCGTGGCCGTCAATGGGTGGGCAAAGGCACGGCCCGGTGGACCGGAGGATATCGTACAGGCAGCGAACGCCGCTGAGGCGCAAGGAATCGGACTGTGGGCGCCTGGGCCCAGCGGGGACGCTGTGCGCGACGTGAAGTACGCGGGCAGCTTCGAGCCGGAGGACCTCTTCAAGCGCTTCGGGAGCTCGCCGCAGCCGGCCATCATCGAGCAGGTGTCCAACGGTTCGGTCCTGCGAGTGCTCTTGCTGCCAGACTTTTATCAGATCACGCTGATGCTCTCGGGCATCCAATGCGGCGCCATCCGGCGCAACGAGGACGGTACCGAGGAGGCTGCGCCCTTTGCACGCGAGGCGCGCTACTTCGTCGAGACGCGGCTGCTCCACCGCGACGTGCAGGTGTCGCTCGAGGGCATGGACAAGAATGGCAACCTGCTCGGCACGGTGATCCACCCGGCGGGCAATGTCAGCATCGAGCTCGTCAAGGTGGGCCTCGCTCGCGTCGTCGATTGGAGCGCTCAGGTCTGCCCGCACGCGCCCGCGCTGCGCCAGGCCGAGCGCACCGCCAAGGAGAAGCGCCTGCGCATGTGGAAGGACTACGTACCACCCAACCACGGGGGCGACATGGCGGAGTACGTTGGGCGGGTTGTCGAGATCGTCTCGGGTGACACGCTCATCGTGGCCGACCAGGCGGGCGCTGAGAAGCGCGTCTCGCTCTCGAGCTTGCGCTGCCCGCGCATGGGCCGCGAGCCCGAGCCGTACGCGGTCGAGTCCAAGGAGCTCCTTCGCAAACTCCTCATCGGGAAGAAGGTCAAGGTGACCCCGGAGTACAAGCGCACCTTTGCGGCCGAGGGCCAGCCGTCCCAGGAGCGCACCTTCGCCACCGTCACGTACAACAACGACAGGAATGCGGCGACGGCATTGCTCGCCGAGGGCCTCGCCACGGTCAACCGCCAGGGCCAGTCCGAGGAGCGCTCATCACACTTCGAGACACTGCTGGAGACGGAGGAGGCAGCGCGCAGCGCCAAGAAGGGCATGCACTCGAGCGCACCACCGCCCAAATCGTCCGTGACCGACCTCACGACGCCGGACTCGCGCGAGCGTGCGAAGCGCTTCTTGAGTTCGCTGCAGCGCCAAGGCCTCCAGCGCGCCACCGTGCAGTTCATCCTCAACGGCGCGCGCTTCAAGCTGCTCGTCGGAAAGGAGAACTGCCTCGTGACATTTGTGTGCGCCGGCGTCCGCTGCCCAATGTGCACGCGCCGTGACACGGGCGTGGGTGGCGAGCCCTTCGGCGATGAGGCGCTCACCTTCGCTCGCAACCTGTGCTTTCAGCGCGATGTTGACATCGAGGTCGAGTCGGTCGACAAGAACGGTGTGTTCATGGGTTCCCTCTTCCTGGGAGAAAAGGGGGACTACAGTGTCATGCTGCTCGAGGCGGGACTGGCGAAGCGCCAGCTGCCTGCGGCGGACCGAAGCCCCCATGCGGCCGATCTCGCGCGGGCCGAGGACAAGGCGAAGAGTACTGGCCTCAAGGTATGGGAGACATACTCGCAAGAGGAGGAGGAGGCCGCCCGGGAGGCGGCGGCGGCCGCCGCGCGCGCAGAGCAGGACGCCGTCCCCGACGGGCAGAAGCAAGTCGTCGAGCTCGAGCTCACGGAGATTTGCGACGGCGCCCATTTTTACGCGCACGTTGCCACCGACAGCACGGTCGCCGCGCTGCAGGAGCAGATTGCGGCAAGCTGCGGGGGTAACGGCGACGGTGGCTACGAACCCAAGGTCGGACACACGTGCTGCGCACGCTTCACTGCCGACAACGAGTGGTACCGCGCCAAGGTGGTGTCCCGCACCGCGACCGAGTACACCGTCTTCTTCCTCGACTACGGCAACAGCGACGTGGTCCCCAAGAGCAGACTCAAGGCGCTCGACGCGTCGCTCGGGCCACAGATGGTCTCGCCGCAGGCCGTCGAGTGCCGGCTGGCGTATCTGATCGCCAATCCACCGGACGATGGCGCGGAGGGAGAGGAGGCTGCTCGTGCGCTGAGCGACGCTGCATGGGGTAAGCGCGTCTTCGCGCGCGTCGAGGACCGCGACGCGGGCGTGCTTTTGGTCACGCTGCTCGACGACGCCACGGGCAGTGTCAACGAAGATCTTGTCTCGCAGGGGCTGCTCAAGGTGGCCAAGAAGTTTGATAAGCGTGCCGCGCCTCTCGTCAAGGGCCTGCAGGAGAAGTGCGACGCAGCCAAGACCCGGCGCCTTGGGATGTGGAAATACGGCGACGTCGACGACGACGACGAGGCCCTTGACTTCGGCATGAATAGGGTCAAGAAGCAGCTGGCGGCGGCCGCGACCGCTCCGAGCAGCAATCCGTGGAAGAAGTGAGCTGCGCCTGAGTAGGCGCTGCCTCGGGAATGGCGCAAAGGTTCTCAGCCCGCTCATTCCACGATGGAGACGACAACTTCTGATAGGCTCGTAATCGGTTCGGGAGCGGAAGGGCTTGGAATGTGGATGAGAAGATGGGCATGGGAGCTGTGCCAACGTGGTCTCTGATTTGCGAGGATGTTGGATGGTGATGATGATGGCGGGCGCAGCCCCGACTCGCATGCGAGTCGGGGCAGATAGGCCTCGAAGAGCGGCGCCACACTCTCTCGATGTGGGGTTTGGGGATGAGCTGACAGGATCCGAGGATGGGGCATGGGGGTCATAATCATTCATTGTATGACGCCCACTGGAGATAAGTGGAGTTTATGGTGGTTCCGGACGGCCGCATGACGTTGTGCCGTCCTCGCCGAAGGCATGCCGGAGACGGATTAGAGAGGATGCGGGTCAGGTTCAGGTATTGGAAGGCAAATCGGTCCGTCGCGCGGGTCGAAGAGGTCGTAGAGGTGCGCGCGAACGGACCGCTCGAACGGACCGCTCACCGCCGCAGCCGGGCGGCGGGCGCGGCGCCCCCGCCCGCCCGCCGCCGGGGCCGCCGCCCCCGGCCCGGCGGCCAATCGTGGGGGCTGCGGGCCGGCGCGGGCGGGGCGCCCCGGCCGGCGGCGCGCGCGTGGCCGGCGGCGCCGCACAGCAACACTATTGAGGCAATAATTGCGTCAATAATTGATGATCCGGTCAATAGTTGGTTTTGGGACCCCAATAATTGAGTCGGACCCAATAATTGAGTCAATAGTTGAGCCCAATTATTGAGCCAAT